>OU696576.1:5211717-5379921 GCA_916048095.2 Sacculina carcini
ATCATTGTAGACAAATTGGTGTAAAACACTTAGCAAGCTGTCACCTACTCCAATGTTCCTCAGTTTTTGTAACAAGTCCTGATGGTTCACGCGGTCAAATGCAGCTGAAAAATACAACTGCACAATTCAGCCTTCACTGCCTTTGTCTAGCACTTGCTGGAGCTCGTGCGTGATGGTGAGCTGAGCGTTAGTCGTGTTGAGTTTTTTGCGGTATGCAAATTGGTTTTCCCACAGCAGATTGTAGCTCTCCAGGTAATTGGACAGTCTGGAAGATATCCAGTGCTAAAATATTTCTGCATAATCGACATAATTGATATCGGTCTATAGTTGGCAATATCACCTGAATTGCCTCCTTTTGGGATGGGGTGATGGGGAATCCTGTCGGCGGGATAGGGAACCCGCCGACAGGATGAGGATGAACCAGCCTTCAGCTTTGGAGATAGATTATATTCCATCTCCGATCTATCTTATTTTTCTAGACTGCTGATAATTATCGGCAGTCTTGAAAAATAACGGAAACATATATAGAGGCTCTGTTGCTACATTGGCATCAATATTTTTATAAGATTTGCAACTTCTTTAGAACAAAAAGCAATGTCTTTGATATTCGGGGCGACGGCAGGTAAATCGTCCGACGGAACGGACCCTTTGCATTGTTTGGTATTAAAGTGATACATGAGCAATTCGGCCTTCTCTGTTGGATTGCTTTTGAGCTCGCCGTTGGCTGAAAGTGATGGATGACTGGCCATGTCAAAACACTGAAAATTTAAACGTTGACCACGATTTGTGGGCGTCACTGGCAGATATTAATTTTTCAGCAAGTTTCTTTGAGTGAAGTATTTTCGCTTCTGAATACGCATGCTCAGCATATCGTTTGACCTCAGTGTAGACATTCCATGATTCGGCTGAGCGTGATTGAAGCCACTTGTGGTAAGCCGCCTGTTTGGATTCACGTGCGCTGCGGCATTCGTTGGTGAATCAGACTTTGACGTCAGAGCGAAAATATAATTTTTTGTAGAAACTCTCCCAGAGATGACCTCGGTAATGTTCTATGCATCGATTGGCATTACTTCTGCAGCAGGTTCAAAACCTTAATGACTTTCATTTCTTCGCTCATCTTCACCCAATCAACGTTGTTATTCATGTGCACAAGCCTCAAAATCGTGTAGGAGGAAGCCTTCTGTCTCAATGTTAACTTTACAGACATCGACGGGTGACCTGAGCTTCCAATTGGAGCTTCCACGTTTACACACACGATATCGGAGACGTCTGTCGTAACCAAGTCCAAACAGTTTCCCGCTTGGTGTGTGGGAGCAAAAACTATTTGGCAACAGCCAAAATTGTTGCAGAAGTCATATGCTGCTTACCATGGGCGTCTGTAGGAGATGCTGACAAGATCCACTCACAGTGATGGGCGTTCATGTCCCCCACAAATGCAGACTGACTTGGTGTCCTTCTCTTGAATTGTAGACGCGGCTGACAAAAGACATTCGTAAATGGGGTCGTCACTGTCTTAATTTCGGTATGCTCCAAAGATGTAAAAACTCATCATGACGGTGCTGGCGCGCAGCGACATAACTTCATGACAAGTGTACTCGTGCGCTGTAATTATGGATGCTGAAAAACCTTTGTGTATGTAAACTGTCATGTCAAGTCAACGGATTTTTTAGTGCCTGTGAACAGCAACGGCTTATTGAAACCCGGCATCGAAAGCTCAGATTGGTGACGATAATCGAACACAAGCGTTTCACCACAGATAACAATGTATTTGGAGCGACTGGCCACTGTCAAACCTCTCATAGTCTTATACAGTCCTCTGATGTTGGCGAAAACTATATTTGAAAGACGTTTTTGTGGTCGATGAGTACCGGGTTTCATTTCAACATCGCCACACATCATCAGCAGAAATGTCAAATCAGCAGTGTGAGAGGGCACAACGCAAAACAAAAACACACACAAATACATAATGCATGACGCATGCATGCACAAGCACACAACACATAAATTATACGTCCGAAATTTCATAACACAAAGCAAGAACGCAACACGCATAATACAAAGCAAAAATACACTAAATTGCGCACAAAATAAGAACAACACATGAGAGAACAAATAGTCAGGTGGCTCATTGTTATACACATTAAATCTCGAGACGAAACGACCAAAGGACGACAGTGATGACAAAGTATTAGATCAGGACAGAGTTAGTTGGCACCTCAGTGCGAGAAAAGGGCCGGGCGCGGACATAAAACGGGAAAGCCGGCCGTTAGCCGTGGGGGCGGGGCTAAAACGTTCAGCCCGGAGAAATCCGGGAGGTTGATGTGAAACGGTGAAAAAACATCGAGTGTTGCTGTGAGTTGGAAAGTATATAGCTTGTCAATGGTTGCGCGGGCGTAAAAATTTTCAAGATAGAAAAATAGAAAATTGGTAATTATTTGTAGTTGATTCAGAAACAATTTTAACACTATTTCAGAACGATGACAGAAGTGATAATGACAGCAAAAACGAAATTTAGACTGCATTGGTTTAGGTATTAAGCGAATAAAAATAAATGGTAAAAGTCTCACTTTCTGTTGAGCCAGTCAAGAAAAAGGTCCAGTCCTTCGATGAGATTCTTCTCATTGAACCAGTTGGTGTGGAAGGACATGACGTAGGGCGCTCGGTTCTGAGTGTAGTGCCGGTTGAAGTCTTCAATGAACCAGGCCAGAATGTCTTTGGGAGTGTAGTTGAACAGAACACACTGGTCCAAATACGGGCAATGGCCGCCTTCGTATCCATCAATGTAGTGAGTGTTCAACGGTAATTCCCATATGCCTGCGCAGAGAATCACAGCAAGCCGGTAGGAAGGATCCGATCTCTCTCACAAATATCACTGATTATGATGGAACGTGTATTATCAGACCGTGATATAAGGCATGAGCACGTTGGTGCAACAATAAATATCAAGACATGACGGCCAATAAGCAGAGCATACAATAATAAAAAGACACGCTATATGAGTAGATGATACAAGTGCAATACAACTATAACACCGTACAATTGTACTACCCAATTAAATATTTTTTCATAAATTAAGCCACACTTACACACTTGCTATCTTTAAGCAGACCGTGAGAGATTTGCCAGCGCAACTGCAGTCGTCATCCAGCTGTTGGAGGTATGTTTCCATGAGAGCACCTCCAACTCTGAGCGGCTCTGAGCCTTTGTTGGCAGGCGCACACACAACGGCCAGTGGTGTATTTGGGTGGGTGACAGCATGACGGAGCAGAGCGATACGTTGACGGCGGATTATCTGGCTGGCAGGTTGACTCGCAGATTTCTCGTAGAGCATGTCGTTGGACACCAGCTGAGGGTAGCCGAGATTGCATCAATAACGAGGCAGTGTGCAATGACCGGCGTCGGCTTTGCTCAAAAAACTGTCAGACAACATCCATGTGTCGCTTGCGTAAAGGAGAACAGGCTCAACAAATACCCTGAACAGTTGTGCTTTCTCCGATATTGCTGCTGATGATGCCCAGAATATTGGGAGTTTCCGTGCAGCAATCCAAGCCAGTGCTCTTCTTCGTCCGACTGTCAATGTCAATGCCTCTCCTTGAGCAATTGTCAAGCGCAGGTATCGGTGGAACAGGTACAATGACAGAGAACCGCGTGCTCAAAGATGTCCCATTGTGCTCTGTGTCAGATATGAACAAAAGAACACGCGGTTCCTTTTCATATAGTCACTCGGGCGATATTGCTTTGGTTCGTTGGAAGGATAACAAGGCTGTCACAATTATCAGCAGCAAATACGGAGCGAACCCTAATGAGAAAGCGGCTCGGTGGAGCAGAGAAAAACGCAAAAAGGTAATGATTGACATGCCAGCTTCAGAGGCCATATATAACAAAACAATGTGCGGGGTGGATCTTCATGATCAATTTGTTGCGAGCTATAGAATAAGAATACGCTCGAAAAAATGGTGGCGGCCGCTTTTCGCTTGGCAGATCAACTCCATGGTTGTGAACTAGTGGCTATTGTACCGAATACTTGGACATGCTATATCGTTATTGCACCTTATACGTCAGTGTGCACTGGAAACTGTCTCCATTTATGGCACGGGCCCAGTGAGACCGGGACCTCGACCTATGCCCCTAGCTGGTTCTGCAGCTGGACCAGGAGCTGTACTAAGCAAAGATGGACATTGGCCTGCTAAAGGCACGAGCAAATATGGACGATGTCGCCACTGCTCCAAGAGGTCGGCTTACATATGCATCAAATGCAACGTTCCAGTGCATCCAGAGTGCATGAAGTATATCCACTCAGAATGAAGTATATAACATTTTTGTGAATGCTGGATATATGTATAGGGTCGTTACTTTGATATAATTATATTTTTATTTGTTCGCGCTGGATTTGTGTGTTTGATACATGTTCTTTCTCAATACAATATTGCACTTTGTCAATTGCTCCAGAAATATTTGAGACCTTGAATGAAATTACTAAAATACGTTTCTTATATTTAAAATTTTCCCGTGTCAATGACGTGTATTCTTGTTGTCAATCGTAGTCTAAACACGTGAAAGTTATGCACGACATGAATATTGGTGCAAGTGTTGATAGTGATTGCAGGAAATACGCGTCACCGGGTATATCTGCATAGATTATGGCTCATTATTATTTAAAAATTGAAATGTTCAAGAACAACTGCCCTAACTGAGTTTTTACGTAAGCCATAGTGCATGATGAAGTTGAGTATTGTTGAAAATAATAGCAGGATTGATAATTGATAGACAAATATTGTCTATCTACCTAATTTTTGACTACGCTAACGACGAGTGGCAGCTATAGTTGACAGCTTGTATTTATATTGTGTTAAAATAATTTATAATTCTAACTGTATGCTTATGTGTAAATAGCTTATGAGAGCAACATACACTGAAAAAAGTGTACGAAAATCTACCAGAAAATTGTCGTCGTTAATGAGTTAAGCTGACTGCCCAGATAGGCAAAGTTCTCGCAGGCGTCAATGCTGTATCCGTGCGAGGACAGAATGTCGGCAGATTCTTGCGCACCCATTAGCAGAGCCTTGCACTTGAAGGCATTGAGCTGCAGACCCACAGACACGGCGACCGCCATCAGTCTGGCTAGCTGTTTTTGAGCGTCGCTATGTTGGCAGAGGTCCAAGCTTCCCCGCAGGTCACCGCTGACAGAACCGCCTTTTCACAGTGAATTCCTGCTACTGCTGGATGCTACACCTCATAATTTAGTCCATGACTACAATGAACAAGTACGCTGAGAGAGTGTCTCCTTGTAGAACACCGCTCGATGTCTCAAACTGTTCGGTGTACTCGCTGCCGACCCTGACCTGTGCGACGGTGTTGGTGTGCAGACTCATTATGGCACTGACCAGCGTGTTGTCGACAACGTAGGCGAGCAAGATGGACTGCAGTGACCCACGGTTTACGCGATCGAACGTTTTGGAAAAGTCGACAAACACAACACACAGTGACTTTTTTCTTGCGGCAGGTATCTATACAGACACAAAGCGTGGCAATTTGATTAGACGTGCTTCTGTGAGGTCTGAAACCCGCCTAGATATTCAGCAACCTTTCTTCTAGTATTGTCTTTATGCGCTACAACAAGACTCTGTTGCACAGCTTGGCTGCAGCACAGATCAGAGAGATGCGACGTAAAGAACTCAGGGATGTACAATACCTAGTACATCCCTGAGTTCTTCGGGATGCTCACGATGTGCGACGACAACCATTCCGATGGAGGATCAGCTCGCTGCACTATCGCGTTGTTGTGTGGTAGGAGCAGAGACGTCAACAGCGGCAGTTTCCAAGCATCTGACGAGATGCCATCTTTTCCGGGCGACTTGACTAGAGCCACTGAGCCGCACGTCCGCTTCAGCTCTGTGAGGTTGACCCGCATTGCTGTGCGGAGGACGGCAATGTGTTCTGCTGTGATATTGAACCAAAGTCCAACAAAGGGAACATACATTTAACATTTCAGTAATGAGGATATCACTGAAGTGTGCTCGGACTTTGTTGAGGCGCTCGCTGGAGTTCTCCGCATTCAAAAGTGATGAGTGCTTGTTCTTCCGCCCCATTATTGTGTTAATACACTGTCATGCAGCTGCACTTCTCCCACTATATCTGTGTCACTGCATTTTGCTTACCACGCTGTCGATAAACTCTTTACTCCGTCGCTCATAAACATCATGGAGAGAGTTTGTGTAGGAGATTGACCATTGTTTGGTGTTGTGCAAAGTTTTCCGGCGTTCTGTCGCTATGAGAGGGTCGTCCCACAGGGCGATCTTGGGCCCTCACGCGCGTGAGGGACGGGTCACGTCGGTTGCATGTACGACAGACTTAGCCAGGCTGGTGTAGCTTCCGTTGCCCTGTCTGTGCTGATTAATTACAGCGCCGTTAAACCTGTGCGCGCCAGTTTTCCCAGTGTTGCCCACTGGATTTGACGCTGTTGTCTATGTTTGACGCTCAACCACAGGCGCAGGCTCAGTGAGCACAGGAGCATGGAGTGGTCCAATGGGATGCAGTGGATACAACTTCGGGAGAATCTACACAGTATGCGACACCACTGGCGCTGAACGGACACATAGTCCAGTCGGGCCCTGAGGCGATTGGGTCCAAAGAATGTCGGAAAATTGTTTTGACGTTGCCGCATGACTCCATTTGCAGCAATCAAGTCGTTACTAGCCACGAAATCACTCACTGCGTCGGTTTGCGGTAATTTTCATTGCGGAAAGGCATGCCTGTTGTTGACTCCGATCGGTGGGTCTGCGTTGAAGTCGCCGACAACACAGGTGACACCACGACTTGCACCGCCGGCCACAAACGTAGTCAGCACATTTATGTATAATTCTGATTCGTCCAGTGCGGCTGAACATGCAGTGGGCATAAATCAGTTTGCAATGAGCAGTCTGTTGGCCTTCAACAGGAATGTCGCTGTTGTAACTCGCGGGTGCGGATATTCGATGCTGAGGAGAGCTCGCCTGGCACGCGGAGACAACAAGAAGCCAACACCACCTTAACCTTGGCAGTTTGCAGCTGTAATCCAGAGGTCCAGCCGTGAACGTTGACAGATGTTGATGGGGCGGATACAGTTCGTCTGTGCTCCTGGGTGGAGATGATATCAATGTTAAATATATAGCTAATCTACAGAATTCATTAAGACGACAATTTTTCCGCAATGAACTCGTATTGAATGTTGCAACGTTTACAGCGGGGGCCTGAGGGCCTCACGGCTCCGGCTGGCACACCGCAAGTCCATCCTGTGTGTCCACTGAAGGGATCGCTTCCGCCTATGCGGCCGCGAACGCTTACCACGGCGAGCTGTCAACCCCATCACTAAATACACACGGAGCCGCAGTCACGGCCAGCACAGAAAAACACGTGTTCACAGTATGCTGCGCGTACACGACTGATATAAAGGATCTTATCTCTTTCTCACAAATGTCACTACAACACATTTGCTTCAGCATTTACCGCTCGAATCTCGTTGTTGGTGATGAAGGAATTTAAGTTCAGGATGTAAGGTTGAAATTCCCGAAAACGTCTGGTAGACATCGTGAAAATTATGTTTCTATGCGGAGACACATCAGGGAGTTATGAATCCTAAATCTAACATACTCGGACTCGGGACCCGTAAAAACCATTATGACTGCGGTAGTCAAGGGTCGGTAGAATACACAGTTCATCAAATACCCAGTCTCATCCCGGTCGGGGAATTCCTTAATGGTTACTACGACACCATGAAGATTTCCGGAAATAGGCGGACAAATGGAAAAATATCACGAAACCTAGTAACATCGACAACGGAATTATGGATGAAAAATCAGAAATAAGCATTTGATTCAGCATTTGGACACGGTCAGCAGCCGGGAAGTATACCTGGATATGAGGACGTGGGGCAGCCTCCCGATCGGCACTCGTGCGGCACCTGGTAATCCAAGGTGTAAGGCCACACGGGCACGCGAGACGGAGGCGATGTCAGTGAACTATCCCAGGCGAAGCCATAATCCATCATCATCTGTCAAAACAAACACCGAATGTAGCACGCATGGGGCAAATTCGCTCTCACATAACAACAACATGCATCTGATACAGCTCTCATGTGCAATAAAGAAAATAACAGACAAACAACGAGAATGAATATCAACGATATACACACAATTGACAAAAGGGGTATAACACTACAACAGTTTACTACCGCAGCGCCAGCGTTTATGTGTGTGCAGTGGCGGCGCCAAGGGGAGGCTTAGGGGGTTTGAGTTCCCCTAAAATATACAAGCCCTCCTAATCCCCCTCCCCCAAATCATAATAAAGGACAGTAAAGTTTCTTACCACTGTTGATGAATATTTATTATCCTAAATGCATGTCATTTAATTTTAATCTACAGTTGGTTCTATATTAATTACAGTCTACCCCGGATTTAAGAGAACCCCGGTAATGAGAGAGTACTTATTTGGGTCCGCCTTCAATGCTTGACGTGTGCTTTTTCCCGGATATAAGAGAACCCCTGATGTAAGAGACGTTTTCTCTAGTCCCGACAACTCTCTGAAATCCGGGGTACATAGTACTCCTATTTTATTGTTATTTAGTTTAATTCAATTTATTTCAATTGTGAAACGTTTTGTTCTATGTTTTGTTCAAACGTTAACGTTTCATTGTATTTTATGGATCTACTACCGTTTCGGCCAACGAACCATTTTCGCTAACGCTCGGCGATCGCAAAACGATGTGATGCATAATTGTATCGACGTTGGCCAAAATGGTACATGTGAGTGCATCTGACAGTGGCTTATCTAGTGACTGAAAGTTAAGCGGAGGACCATATTGTCCAATATTTCCCCAGCTGTATGTAGTTCAGTGGCTTTCAATCTTTTGAACGATTTTCCTCATTAACCTTTTTCAATATATGCTCTCCTAATATATATTACAATTATCTTTCCCCACTTTTTTCTATCTCCATTACCCGACATTTTTGTTCATTAAAACATATTCCCCAGTCCACACTTCATTTGAAGACTCTGTATATGTCTCTTTGAAGCTCTTCACCGCTTTGCTCATTTTCAATTACTTTCAACATCTCTGCATCGTCCGCAAACATGCTCATATAACACCGAACTCTTTCCGTGATCCTATTAATATGTCCTGTTAATATGCAGAATAAGCATCACCGATCCAAGCACCGAGCCTTGGGGAACCACACTTGTAACCTCTCTCCAGGGTGATTTGCATCCCTTAACAATTATCCTCATTGTACGCCCACATAAATATCCTCTCATCCATTCAAGCAACTTTCCATGAATCTCTCCTTCGTGCTGTATCGTCCATATCAGTTTACCATGTGAGACCTTATCAAACGTTTTCCTTAAGTCAAGATAAAAACAGTCTGCCCATCCGTCTCTCTTGGACTATATATATAACTCTGGAGCTCACCAGATTTGCTGAACACGATATTCCGGTTCCTAAAACCAAATTGAGCTTCATGCAGAATCCCATTCTCTTCCAAATAGCATATCCATTTGTCTTTGATTATACGAAAAAGTACTTTCTACAATCTTACAGATGACGCTCGTTAACGACACAGGTCTATAATTTAGTGGCTCTTCCCTGTTGCATCATTTATGTATTGGAACAATATGGGCACACGTCCACTAATGAGGAACGGTTGCACTACTCGAGGTACTTCATGTGACGTATGTGTGTGCGATTGTGTGTGTTTTATATGTTGTTTACACTGGCTACACCCCTGTGTCGACGAGTGCGGTTTGTTGGTGACGAAAGTGGTTGTGTGATTCACGCGGGTTCGGGTTGCTGTGTTGTTCTTTGATCAAGTGTATAGCGTGTTGGTTAAATATATTATGGTTGAGTATATGGCGCATAATTCATATTAAGCATGGCGCTGTCGGATTCAGGGTTATTACGCATAGCAGAATTACTTGAAAAACAGGCGCTACAGAACGCTGCCGTACTAGAAGCTGCTACTCAAAGAGAAGCAACACTTACTGCTCTAGTGGAAGAATTGTCTTTGCGTACTCAGTCACAAAATTCATAACCAGATGTGGGTCCAACACGAAATTACGTGTCTGCAAGTGCTCCGCAATTACATTGATCTTGCTCACTGAGGGAATTCCAAGCATGGAAAGAGAAATTTGATGGGTATGCATTATTGACCAGTCTGTCAATGTGTCCAATATCAGAAAAAATGGTTATCTTGCATTACGCGATTGACGATGAGTGGATCAGAATAATCAAATACAATTTGGGGATTCCTCGAGACTCTACAGTGAGTATCGAAAACGAGATGGAGGAAATTGAAAAAAACCTGAGACAACAGCGCAATATAATAATTCATCGTAGAGAATTTTTCAACAGAAATCAAGAACACGACGAAAAATGCGATGACATTATCTGTGCGATAAAAGAAATCGCGTCATTCTGTGATTCTTGCAGTCTTTGTCATAACGACATAATCAGAGACAATTCTAGTGGGCACAAATGACGCAGGATCTCTGCGTAAAATGCTGCAAACATCTGAGTTGACATAACAGAAAGCAGTAGACATGTGCCGAGCCTCTGAAAATGCGTCTCGAAATCAGAAGGAGCTACAGAGTGACAACAAAGATGTGTCCATTGATAGAGTCAGGCGCACCAGAAGCGCATCACAGCCAAGGCGACAAACGTATTCTAGATGTGGAAGAAAAGCACATTCAGAGGAAGAGACATGTGTGGCGCTACATGAAGAATGCCGAAAATTCCACAAGGTCGGGCATTTTGCTATTATGTGTAATTATGTGTAACGTCTAGGTTACACATAATTACGTCTATGTTGTAACGTCTCTAATTATGTGTATAATTATGTGTAAAACTGTGGCAACAAGTCCTGCAAGACAACACAAAAGGAGTCCATACAAAAAACAAAGAAATGCGTGTACCTCAGATCAATCTCTACATTGAGTCACAATCGCTGATGTATCGATGCGTCAACGCGACCGGCGCAAAGCCCCCACAGTGTCGATATGGGTAAAACCGCCCGATCGTGAACAATTCTGATTGGATTGTGTGCCAGACACGGGCGCTGAGGTTTCTGTGGTTGGACAGTCGTTGGCAAGGAAAACAGGCATGTCACTGAAAAATCTCACAGTGCCTAGAGAACAGCTCTACGCAGCAAACGGTCGCAGACTGGCGTGCCTTGGTACGTACTCTGCTGAGCTTACATTGGTCGATCAAACGTGTCAATCTGTGATATATGTGGTAAAAGGTTTGAATGGAGCCTTACTGTACTGGTATGACGCCGTGAAACTCCACATACTCCCTGATTACTTCCCACAGCAAATCCAATATGCTGAAGCGCGCAAACATGTCAAGCGGACAAGCAACGATACAAGCGGTCCGAAAGCACATGCATTGTCCATGACAAAATCCAAAATACTAAGACCAGTGAATATGGTAAACAAACCGACACATGTAGACGTGGATGCAGACGGCGAATATGAACGATGTCCATTGCAAGTAAACAATGACACCATTGTTACGGAACAGATGAGAAAGGAACACTTCGCCTCATAACAGAAAATGTTTCCTAGAGTGTTCAACAGTGAGAGACCTTTACGTGAAATGACCGTTGGTCCAATTAAAATCGAGGTCAGGGCAGATGCTCACAGTTATGCGGTGCGCGCAGGTCGATCTCTTCCATTTAACTGGAGAAATGACGTACATGATCAGCTACAGCAGTTGCAAGAAGACAGTATCATTGAACCGGTAAATCATCCGACAGAGTGGTGGCACCCAATCGTGCCAGTGGCAAAATGGTCGTGAACAGGCCAGATCATGGGATGCAACATAACAGTGGATTTCAACCCATCTTAAAAAATATGTGCGAAGACCGACATACCCTACACAATGTCCGCCGGACTGTGTCGCTTCTATCGAATCAGAAACACGGTATTTCACGAAACTGGACGCAAAATCAGGGTATTTTCAAATACCACTGGATGAGTCTAGCCGAGATTACACTTGTTTCATCACGCCGTGGGGCAGGTTTCGATTCACTCGTGCACCTATGGGATTGATTTCATCCGGTGGTGTCTACAACTGTCGTGGTGAAGCCACCATCGGGGACATTCTTAGAACGATCAAGGTCGTAGATGACATACTAGCTCATGATCGTGACTACAGCACGCATATCACTCATGTGTGGAACATTCTGAAACGATGTGACCGGGCGGGCATCACGCTGAACGCGGACAAGTGTATCTTTGGTGTGCCAGAGTTGAACTTCTGTGGAATGCGACTAAATTTAAGTGGCTACACAGCAGATGAAAGGACAATGGTAGCGATTCGTGATTTTCCATTCCCGACTTATATATCCGAACTACGGTCATTCATGGGCCTCGCGAATCAACTGGGATGTTTCTCCACAGAAATGGCGGTGCAGCAGAGCCACTGAGAGTATTGATCAAGCCAAAAAAAGTCTGGAACTGAGATGAGACGTATGACATGGCGTTTCAAAATGTCAAGGATGCACTGACAATTCCACCAGTTTTGGCATTTTTCCACCCAAGCCGTCCAACGCGGTTGGAGACAGACGCGTCTCGTCTGAGAGGTATAGGTTTCGCTCTTCTGCAGCAAGACCAACAGAATATATGGCGACTCGTCCAGTGCGGCTCGAGATTCATGTCGGACGCCGAATCCAGATACACTGTGTGCGAATTGGAACTGCTGGCGTTACACTGGACTACTCGCAAGTGTTATACATACCTGGCTGGACTACCCTTGCTCACGGTAGTGATAGACCATCGACCACTGTTGCCGATTCTCAACTGCAAGGCACTCGTAAGCATCGACAATGGGCGATTACAATGATTGTGCGAAAAAATGCAGCATTACACCTTCAAAGCTATGTGGCGGAAAGGTCCAGACAACGCCATTGCAGACGCGTTATCACGCGCCCCGGTAAGCGAACCTCCTGAAGATGACAAGGACGGCGCCGAAGCTGTACGGATCCGTATTATTGAGTCAGTCACGGCGGTCGATGACAACGGTGCATTGATTACACCACTGAGGGATGAAACACTGAAAAACGTTCGAGCAGCTGGTAGGCACGATGCTGAGTATATCGCCCTACACAGTGCCATCATGGAAGGATTACCTCACGAGAAGGAATTATTGCCGGCCAGCCTCCACCAATACTGGCGTGTACGTGACAGTTTGGCGGTAGACGACGGGCTGATCGTGTACGGAGCTCGCCTTGCCATCCCTCAGTCGATGAGAAGACAAATAGTTGCGCGGTTTCATGATAGTCACCAGGGTATAGTGAAGTCAAAACAGCTTGCAGGACAAATCGTTTATTGACCCGGACTTGACAAGGGTATTGAAAACACAGTGAATGGATGTGAAATGTGTCGTAAATATGTTCCTAGTCAAAGTAAAGAACCGATGGTAAGTGATACGATACCATCAATAATTTTCCAATGTATATCTGCTGATTACTTTCAGGACGCGGGTCGTGTGTATTTGGTTTATGCTGATCGTCTGTCTGGTTTTCCTTATGTCACGTCGTGTCCGAGAGAGGCTACAGCGCGGCACTTGGTCGGTGTGCTGCGATCGATATTTGCCAGCGGCGGAGTTCCAGTTGTATTATGCACGGATGGAGGCCCACAGTTCACTGCGCGTCGCACAAAACAGTTTCTGACTCAATGGGAGTCGGAGCAGCGTATATCGTCTCCCCACTATCCGCAGTCAAATGGACATGTCGAAACGGCGGTCAAGCAGGTGAAGCGCCTCATCCAGAAAACCACACATGACGGTGATTTGGACACAGACGATTTTGCAAGAGGTCTGTTGGAGCTCAAAAACTATCCACGACTGAATGGAAGATCTCCAGCGCAGGTCGTTTTCGGCCATCCGATTTGATCGGCCGTACCAGCACACCACATATCGTTCGCTGGTGAATGGCAGCAAGCTGCAGAGGATTGCGACCGGGCAGCGGCAGCTGCAATCCAGCAAACCGAGAGGCGGTACAACGTTTCGGCCAGACCGCTGACAGCGCTGCAGACTGAACAACGAGTCGATGTTCAAGATGTGACGTCGAAAAGATGAGACAGAATGGGGATTATCGCGGCCATAGGACGACATCGTGATTTCGCTGTTCGGCTACCGAGTGGGCGTGTATTAAGGCGTACCCGAAGATGTATCCGGCCTCATCGCCCCCTCATTCCGTGCGCAAACTATGAGAAACCGGTCGGCAGAGACAAACCATCGGAAGGGCAATTCGGAGAGCATGCTCAGCAGACGCCAATGAGTGTTCAAGATCAGCCGTTGCGTCGCGGGTGGAGCAAGCGCGTTCGTCTACGGCGCCTGACCGTGAGCTGGACCGATCAAACATACGACGGTCCAACTGGAGGGGAGGTGTGACGTATGTGTGTGCGATTGTGTGTATTATATATGTTGTTTACATTGGCTACACCCGTGTGTCGACGAGTGCGGTTTGTTGGTGACGAAGGTTGTTGTGTGATTCACGCGGGTTTGGGTTGCTGTGTTGTTCTTGGATCAAGTATATAGCGTGTTGGTTAAATATATTGTGGTTGAGTATATGGCGCATAATTAATATTAAACACTTTCCATGATGTTCAGCACTGGTACCAGCAATTGCTCCCTACATTCTTTCAGCACCACAGAAGTAACACCATCCGTACCGGTGGCCTTTCTTGGTTCTAATTAATCCAATCGCTTCCAAATTCCTGCAGTTTCCACCTTAATGTCTGACAGATCCAATGGAGAGGCTGATACAGTATAGTTGTTGGTATCGTATTTCTAGTTGAAAACACTCTGGAAATGTTTATGCATTACCTCACAAAATATATTGTGGTTTCTCGGATACTTCGCCCTCCACTCTCAACCTATCAACAACTGCTCTTTTTTCATTTTCTTATTCACAAAGTTGTATAACATTTTTGGCTTTTCCTTGCTCTTACTAACAATTATCCTTTCATATTCCCTTTACTCGCTTCTTCTCACATTTACATAAAGATTACGTGCAATTCTAGATTCTTCTCTTGTAATTTGTGTATTTCTTCTTCTCATTATATTCCACGTCTTCTCTTTGATCACTGTGGCAGTCTCACATTTCTTATTGTACCAGTCTCTAGCTTTATACAATGGCACATATTTGGCAAGACATTGTGAGTAAATCTCGAGAAACATATTGTACTTTTCCTGCACATGCTCTGCTTCCAGTAACTGCTTCCAATCAATTTCAGCAAAGTATGTTCTCATGCTGCGAAAATCTTATTTCCCGTAATTCAATTTTGGTTGTGCTGCACCTCCAGGTTTTGCTTGCACATTGTCATTTGTTCTACTTTCTAGTAATAAATGACCACTATTTCCCAGTGGATCACTATTTCCTTAGGGTGTTTTGTGAACACTAAGTCCAACCTAGATGGCTCGTCGTCGCCTTTGTATACCTGATCGTTTTGTCAACCCAATTTGTATGTGTTCGCGTGTGTGTGTGTGTGTGTCTGTGTGTGTGTGTGTGTGCGTGTGTGTGTGTGTGTGTTTGTGTGTGTGTGTGTGTGTGTGTGTGTGTGTGTATGTGTGTATGTGTGTGTGTGTGTGTGAGTGTGTGTGTGTGGGTGGTTGTGTGTGTGTGTGTGTGGGTGGGTGTGTGTGTGTGTGTGTGTGAGTGTGTGTTTGTGTGTGGTGACTTGCATATTGAACGGTTTAAGCGAGTTCGCTGCATTGCATGCATACGCTGCATACATGTAAATGTATGTCTGTGTGTTATGAATGTGTCATCCTTTTTGGTTGCCATTTTTGAGTCAGCCAATGATATCACTTGCGCTTGTACCAAGGACTACTAAATATTTGAGTATTTATAGTATTTTTTAGTCCTTGCCTTGTACATATAGGTATATAAACACGGCTCGATTTGGTGGATATGGTATATATAGCGGCTGTACTTGAACTAGAAGTTATACAGCCCTAACAGAGCGCATTAATTATTATATATATATATATATTTGAACCCGCCCGTCGTGCTGAACAATTCATAAAGTAAAATTCATCTTCAATCCATAAAGTAAACTCAATACAAATTAAAAAGGAAAAAATGTCACCTGTATATAAGTTCACCAATACAAACTCTAAATCTGAATAATTTTATTTTAAATTTGACAAAATATTATCCCTCAATCCGCCTCATATTTGAACCTGCCCGTCGTGCGGAATAATTCAGAACACAAACACGTATCAAACAACGAAAATTCTAGCATGTAAACCCGCCCGTCGTGCGGAACAACATCAACATCATCAGCATCAACATGTATTTGTTATAGCGCACCGAAGGGCTCGGGCGCGACACGATTATAAACAGTTGGGAACACGGAATACGACTAACAGGACAGATGCAAAAGAAGTAAACTACAAATATGCAATAAAAGACAAAAAATATAGAGACAAAATATGGGCAAAACATACAAAACAGACGGACATGACGGACAAGACAACACGACTGAAACATACTCGTAATGACAACACAACACAGCAAACACAACTCAGGAGAATATAGTCAAACGTAGATAAAGTAAGCATGCAAATGAGAGAAGGAATACAAGTAAGAACAGGCTAAAGTAACAGGTTATAGTGATGCAAAATGTGTGAGAGTGTGAGAGACTGGGTCAAAAGAGAGGTCAAAAAGGTGTTTGGAGAGCTTAGAGCGGAAAGAATTGTAGGAAAGAGAAGAAGTAATGTGAGCTGGGATGTAGTTGTGAAGGCGAGGAGCGGAAAAAAAGAATGATTTGGAGGACCAAGGAGATTCATTTACAGCACGAGGGCAGACAAGGGGAAGAGGAATTCGGGAAGGAGTGAGGCAAGGAGTGAGGAGAAGTCGGAGATAGGATGGCTGATGAGGATCGTGGAGAAGCTTATATATCAGACAATACAGGCGAAAGTGAATACGTGGAATATAAGGGAGCCAGTGAAATTGAAAAATAAATTGAGAAGTGTGACGACAAGGAACAGGATGAAGGACAAAACGACAGGATTGATTAATAACGCGTTGTAGGATTTTAAGAGAACGACGAGGAGCATGGATGTACAAAGAATTACAATAGTCGAGTCTAGAGAATACATGAGAGTGAATAAGTTTGATTGCGCAAAGGTTTGTCGAGATATGAGCGTATAGGATAGAGGGACCCCAAGATAAGACGGCAAGTGCGGGCGACAGAGAAAATGTTGTCGAAGGAAGAGAGAGAAGAGTCAAAAATAACTCCGAGATTGCGAACTGTCGAGGATAGGATAAGAGGTAAGCGAGGAGGAAGAATACGAGGAGGATGAAGAGCCAGAAACTCAGACTTGGACGAGTTGAGGAGAAGGTGACGGGAAGACGCCCAAGAAGAGATGGTGGATAGGATGTCAGAGAGAAAAGACGGAGAAGGAAAAGGAAGAGGGATATATAACTGAATGTCATCAGCGTAGATATGAAATGAGATGGAATACTTACGAAGGATATGACAGAGGGAGGACATGTAAAGGTTAAAGAGTATCGGACCAAGAATAGATCCCTGAGGGACACCTGATGAGGATGGATAGGATCAGATACAGAGGAACTGAAGTTGACAGAGTAGGTCCTTCCCGAAAGGTATGATTTAAGGAGAGAGAGAGCAGAAGACGAGATACCAAGATGAGAGAAGTCGTGAATTAGGATATAATGATTTACAAGGTCGAAGGCGGAGGACATATCGAGAAGAACGAGAAGAACAGAGCGACGGTACGAGAAGTGCGAAAGGATGCCGTTGAAGATAGAAAGAAGAACTGATTCGGTAGAATGAGAAGGGCGAAGCCCGGATTGGAAGGGATCAAGAAACTGGCAGATGATGGGGGAAAGTTGTGCGGAGATAGCGGACTCGAGAAGTTTAGAAGCAAAGCTCAGAAGAGATATAGGACGATAGTTACTAAGTATAGAAGGGTCAAGGTTCTGTTTCTTAAGAATCGGACGGACAATTGCATGTTTGTCAGCGAGAAACTGGCCGTGAAGAAAAGAGGAGTTGATAAGATGCAGGAGATAAGGAACCAGGGAAGGAAGGGATTTGGAGATAGCAAGGAAGTTGATGGGATCAGCTGGTGAGAAGGATAGCTTGGAGGAGGAAACGAGGGAAAAGATATCATGAAGATTAATGTGATAGAAGGACGTAAACCGGTGATGAGTGGAAGTGTGAGTGAGAGCAGCACAATTGGTGGGAATACTCGATTGTGTGAGTTTTACTTTTTCAGAGAAAAATGTTGAGAACTCGGGAGCCGTTAGAGGAGAGGAGAAAGCAGGAGAGTGAAGACCGCAGAGAGAGTTCATAGTGGACCACAATGACTTGGATAAGCGAGAAAGGGACGAGATTTTGGAGCTATAGTAGCTACTTTTAGCAGCAGAAAGAGCAGAAGTGAAAGATGAGCGAGCGAAGCAAAACAAAAGCCAATCGGAAGAAGATCGTGAACGCCTCCAGGTACGCTCAAGACGTCGTTGAAGAGATTTGAGTACACAAAGCTCAGGAGATGACCAAGGAGGAGAGCGAGAGGAAGATGAGCGAGTTATGATGGGAAACATACAATTATTTATATGGGAGAGTGCGGAGGAGAAATAGGGATAGATATCATGGGGAGGAAGATAATACAGAGCAGTGATAGGGAGACAGGAGGATAATAGTGAGTGAAATTGAATGGAATTAAAACGTTTGCAGTTACGATAGATGGACGGAGTATGACAAGAGGGACAAGTGAGCGGCAGAGTAAATAAAAGTAGGCTAGGGTCAGAGACAGAGGAATCAAGAGGAAATACAAAGACATCGGAAAGGACAGGATCAGACGAGAGAAATGTGGAGGGAAACAGGACTAGATCAAGTGTATGGCCAGATATATGTGTAGGAGAGAGGGAAGAATAAGAGAGACCATGGGAAGTAAGTAATGAGATAAAATTCAAGTATTAAGGATTGGCCGAGGGTGAATCAAGCCAGAAGTTAAAGTCGCCGAGTATGATAAAACGGCTGGAGAAAATAGACGAGACCGCTTCAATGAGAGGAGGAAACTCTTGAAAAAACATCGCGGAAGTGCCGGGGTTATTGGGACGGTAAATGATAAGGATGCAAAACTTGTTAAAAGAGGCGACCGAGAGGGTGAGAGCTAGGAATTCGAATGAGGTGGGAGAAGAAACCAGATTGGAAAGGGACGAAATGGAGACACCTTTGAAGAATAGACAACCTACCCTGCCACCCGAAGACTTAGAACTGTCGCGCGATTTGTGTAGGAATGAAGAACATGAAGGTAAGTTAGCAGAGAATGAGGAAATATCAGAATCAAGGAGCCAGGTTTCGGCAAGACAGAGAATAGACAGATTATGTGAGGCAAAGAGGTGAGATATGTGAGTTGTTTTACTTCGAGCCGATCTGATGTTGAGAAATCCAATTGTAAGTTCCTTAGAGTTAAAATGTGGACTAGGTGGAGGGGAGGGAAGAGAGGAAAAGGAGAGGGAAGAGATGGAAGAGCGACAAGGAAATTGCGTTGAAATAGAAAGAGGAAGGGAAGAATGGCTAGAAGGCGATAGTCAATTTAGCATTGGCGAGGGATGACGAGGGAGGACGGTCGATGGTGAGGGGGTGGGAGCAAAGAGAGTGCGGGCACGGATAGAATTGCGGACAGCCAAGAAGGAAGAACACTGGGGAGAAAAAACAGAATGGTTAGAAGTGTGGCCGTGATTGGTGCAGTTGACACATTTCAGTGTGCTGCGATCAGAACAGGCGGAGGAGGGGTGGGGACCAGCACAATAGCCACAGACGGGTACTTTTGTGGAGCAACGCTCAAACTTGTGACCAAGTCCACAGCAGCAAGAGCAGCGAGTCACCCAAAACCTGTCATAAACGCGACAACAGCGTAGGTGGACGAAGAGGCGATCACCTCTCTCGCGAATTTTTTGCCGAACTCCCGGTGAGACTCCCAGCACGGCATGAGAGCGACCTTCTTTAGGCGGGGTGATGAAGAATAACTAGAGGTCGGCTTCTGGGACATCAGTGAGAAAACTGTTCTTGGCACGCAGGGAGGCCAGCAGACTATCAGGGGACGAGGGTGGCACATCCACGAGGGTGATTTTCGGCAGAATTGTTTGCTGTTTATTCAGCACTGCTACTTGCACTCCGTCGATGTTGTCGGCAAGCAACTTGGCTGCCTGGGCAGCGGCGTCTTCGGTGGAGCAGCGCAAAACAAAATCACCAGATGATGTAGGACGGGCCGTTTTCACTTGCAACGTTTGCAGATGTTGCTGCAAGTTATCAGCTCGTACAGGCTCTTTACTTTTGTTTTTTTACCACAAGAACAATGGTGCGGGCTGGTACGTTGTGGTGGGAAGCGGTATTTTTATCAGTGTTGGCAGAGGCGCAGCGAGAGGGGTGAAAGTCACGCAGATCATCAAGCAGCTCAGTTCGCAGCTTGGTTAAGCGGGACTCCATCACCGATGTCACTTTCTCGACAGTCAGTGGATTACGCTTGACTGATACAAAGTCAGTCTTGCACAAAGCACAAACCCAAAACAGTTTATGCTTCTTGACAGCATTGTATGCCGGTGTAGAAAGCGCAGTGCATGAGGGGTGAAATACGGCGGAGCATCCTTCGCACACAATGTGCGCGACGGCGGAAACGGACTCACCGCAACAACACAATCAATCAATGTCAGAACGGTTGGGCATTGCGGTCACAACACTCGCGCACAGAAAAAGACAGAGTAAATAATGAAGACACGGAGCTCACAGAAACAGCACCACTCGCGACGGCTACTCGACGACGACTGAACAATTCATACTATCGAAACGGAACAATTCATACTATCAAATTTGTATTCAATTCATAAGAGAAAATAAATATGATTTAATAAAGAAAAGAGTAAACCCAAAAAAAGTCTAAATTTCGATATTTTTATATTATTTTGACAAAATAGTTTGCCTAAACCGCCTCATATTTAAACCTGCCCGTCATGCTGAATAATTCAGAACTCAGACACAACTTTTGTATCGTAATGTTTCCGAAATATATGTATAGCTTAACATCACCATCTAGCATTAAAACCCGCCCGTTTTGCAGAACAATTAATAAAGTAAAATAAATATTGAATTAATAAAAACTATTAGAAATTTAAAAAGAAAAAGAAGACCCATAAAAAGTCTTAAACAATAGAAAAGTCTGAATATGAATGGTTTTATTTTAGATGTGGCAAAATATTTTCCCTCGAACAGCCTCGTATTTAAACCAGACCGTCGTGCGGAACTATTAATAAAATATAATGAATCAAAAAGCAAAAATCTTATCCAATAGAAAAATTTAAATTTGTAAATGCTTGTTTTAATTATTGACGAAGTTTTTTCCCTCAACACTGCTCAAATTCACACCCGTCCTTCGTGTGTAGTAATTCAGAAGTTTAGCACTATCAAAAGAATGAAACTTTCTGTCATCTCTATAATTCCAGATTAATGCTTCCGCTAAAACAGCACATGAATATAGTTGGCATTGCATGATATTACTACCCATATCCTTATGCAACTTAAGCGAATGCAACTTGAAATTAAACCAATTCAATTACACAGTAAAATTCCGTAGTTTACTTTGTTCCCAGTAGCATTTTACCCGCCCGTCGTGCGGAACAATTCATGTGTTTGAAATAGAAAGGCTATATTGAGGACAATAAAGCCTTTCTATTCAGTATAGTGTAGCATTAATTAAACTGTACGCAATATAACCACACCATCCATGCTTGTAGCTAATATGATGCATTATTAATTGTGATTGGGCTTGAGTGAAATTTAATCGGTGTATATTCCTGTGTAATCGCAAGTGCGCATAATAGCTGTCAAATTGGCAATATGTCCTTTTGACTCTACACCGCCGTAACTTCCGTTAGGCACACTTTGGAAAATTACAAATTATACCGTATTGTAGAAAACATAATTTCTAGCACGATGGTATAATTTACTTTAATGTGTGACAAATAGTTATTGAGAAATGGGTAGAAAAATGAATTAATTTTAGTCGCCCGGTGTTCAAGTGAAATGTTGGATGTATTTGAGAATTTTGCCAATTTTACACGTTTTTTGTATCATTTGTGGGTGTAAATTATAGCTTATCTTGTAGAACACAAAAGTATCTACGACAGGGGCTCCCAACCTTCTTGTACTTGGGACCCCCTTCCCAAGACCTCGGAGTCCACGCGACCCCTTTTGTTTTGATTTTGCAGACTGTCACACTTGACATTGAATATATAAAAATGGTTGATATAGTAGGGTGTATTTTCTGTGATAGAGAGGGAAAGAAAAGTCTAAAAAAATGTTCAAGAATCCAGTACTTTTAGGGGGAAATGAAATCACATTGGTACAACCTGAACAAAAAGAACATATATTCCTTAAAATGACATTAACATGGGTTTGAACAGCTATTAAACCCAGCTAGTGGGATGTTTGATGTTGCATTTCAGCAGTAAGCTTTTAAATTCGTGGCCGAGCGTTTGTTAGAGCCAGTCTCATGTCATCTCCAACATCCAATCTGTTCCTATTCTTTGTTTTTATAAGTTAATGTTTTAAACTAACGTAGCACACGTTTTGCTTTGCACCGAAGCAAAAAAAGAAAAATGTTAGTTCATGAGAAATGTAACTGATGAAACAAATATAATGATATCCTAATTTACTTTTTACAAGGCTAGGCGACCCCAAGTCAAAGCTTCGCGACCCCCCAGTGGGTCACGACCCACCGGTTGGGAACCCCTGATCTACGAAATGGTATAATTTTTATAGCTGTACCATTGCTGGTTTATGACAAGCAGATGGCAGAATATTGACCAAAATATTCACGGTTTTCAGTGCTAATTTTGCCTTTTTGACATTGTCATTTTGACTTCACACCGCCGTAACTTTTTATAATACACTCTGGAAAATTAATATTTATACCGTGCTGTTGAAAAACTAAATTCCCAGCATGTATAATAGCATGCATGGTATAATGCAGCAGCAGCATGGCATCATTTATTTAGATGTGTCATAGTTAGTTGTTGAGAAATATAGAAAAAAGTAAAGAAAATCGGACGCCCGGAGTTAAAATATAATTTTGAATGTAGATTGAAATTTTGTCATTTTTACATGTTTTTATATTTAATTTTTGGATATGAATTATAGCCTATCTTGTATTCTCTACACAGTGGTATAATCTGTATTGCTGTACCATTTCTGGTTTAGGAGGACTCGATGGAAGAATATTGACCAAAATTTTCGCATTTTTCAGGGTTCATAATGTCTTTTCACCGCTATAACTTTTTTTGGTTCTATTTTTAGCCCATTTAAAATTTAGCCTATCGTATAAACAGGATAAATTCCAACGTGATGGTATAAATTGTTAGCGGGTACGCCAAGTGGTGGCCGAGTAGTAGCTCATAGAATATGGACCAAGGAGGGTAGGACACACACACACACACACACAGGATCTCTTTTATATATATATATATATATATATATACATATTATTAATATTAATTCTTATTATTTATTAATTATCAATTAGTATTTATTATAATATTATTTATTATCATATTATTTATTGAGGGTTATAGAGGATTAGATTGTTTCATAGGGAACACCACTGAACAACGTAAAACACACGGCACGCCAGTAATATTTATACACACCTATTACTCTATGTATTCATACACCTATATACCCACTTCGTACAGTTATCTAACAAGGAATATAAGAAAACAAAATTATCAACACCAATACCACGGCCGATTGACTTATATTAGGAAGATAAGTGCCTTTAAAAACCAGCCAACAACACGCACTCACACGCGCACACACACGCACACACAGAGAGAGACTAGTTACATTCTGCGAGCACGGTGGAGAAGACTCACGTCATACTGATTGTTGTAGCCAGGCTTGAGGCGCGAAGCCCTGACTCCGAGCACCTCGTAGGAGGACACATTGCCCCAACGCTCCAGCATGCTGCGCATGCCGACCATCTCCTGCACCCACTCATCGTACGACTCGTCGGCCAGATTACGCGAGCTGCCGACCGACAACACAACGTTGATCAGTGGTAGGCAGGGTCCCAGGCAGGGACACCAGGATGTCAAATAGACCCGTCTTCCTTCCTTTGACCAATATAGGTGATATGCAGTGCAGCATAGATGCAGTTTAATACATGATGGTCAAATATATATGAAAGCAACTTTTCTCAGGTTGTCTTTAATTAAGCTGTCTTTCTACAGCCGAAGAGTTAGCGGAAGAAGAAATATCACTAAGCGAGCCTGGGACAGATTCAAAGCGCAAACTTCCTGGTCAGGAGTTCGGCGCCCACGCCACAGAGTTGTTGAGGAAGGAAGAATATAACTAGCTGCTTCTGGTTTATACCGGAACTTACGTAACACTGTACACGGCCATTTCGTGACCCTTGTGATAAAGGTCCTGCACCATTTGATAGTTGGTGTACTCGTGACTGACGAAAAACGTGCCCCGCATCGGACATTCGTTGGGATTTTTGAAGGCCGAGTCATTGAAGAGTTTCAGGTAGTGCCTGTAATTTTGGCCGTTGATAGCACCGTCCAGAGCAATGATAACCATTTGAGGAACCTGCACAGTAGAGAGAACGGCACATTGTTGGTGAATATCTGCAATTGAACAAACACTATTATTTCAATTGAAAAAAATATAAGTGCATACGTCTTTTAGCGTTTCGAAACTCCGTAGAAACTAGTGTGTTCCGCAAGCTACCGGTGGTTTCCGGCAGTTCTACCTGTTCAGGATCGAGGTCTCCGGGAATTCTCGTGCCGTCCTTAGAGCAGAAACACTCCGGCAGTTGACACGCGGCTGGGTCACACGGCACGGCCGCATAAGGGTCCTCAGTGGTTGACGGCGGCTCGGCTAATGTTGAGAATATAAATTTAATCGAAATACAAAAGAAACAGTCACACAAAATTAACTAAGATTATTTCGATTGAATATAATTATTATCATTAATTGTAATAATGAGTACACCGTCAAGCCAGTGAATTCGCCAACCGATTGAAAAAATATCCATCCACACACACATACAGCAAAATTGATTATCAACGAAAATAACCTCTAAAGAATACTTACTCGTTACACATATAAATATACACGCTCATACACACTTGTGTGTGTGTGTGTGTGTGTGTGTGTGTGTGTGTGTGTGTGTGTGTGTGTGTGTGTGTGTGTGTGTGTGTGTGTGTGTGTGCGTGTGTGTGTGTGTGTGTGTGTGTGTGTGACCTCGAAAGAACTTATAGACAATAGCAGCTTAAAAAGTATTATCATCTGTGAATTGCACGTGGGAGATCTATCAGTCTGTCTGGCCTTGACGAGTGTGTGTTGCCAGGAATTCACTGCATGTTCACATTCACTGAACGGCAATTATGGGCGACTACTAGCTTTCTGTCATATCGCCGTCCCATCACAGCATGTAAATAAAATATATTGATAATTGCGATATGAATTATAGAAAAATTAAAAAGACTGAATAAAAAAGTACGCTTATAGATTAAATGCATGCAAAAAATGTCAACAGTAAATAAAAATGAGTGTCCTGAGTGCAACCTACCTCATTTGAATACTTTTCATAATTTATGTGTTCACTATTAGTTTTCTAAAAATGAATTGTACTGTATGTAAATTTTGTGTGTGTGTGTGTGTGTGTGCGTGTGTGTGTGTATGCGTGTGTGTGTGTGTGTGTTGACAGTGCATGGTACAGTTTTCTATACCACAAGCTGGTTGTGGAGTGAAACACTCACTGGCTTCCACAGGTCCACACACGGCCTCGTTCTTGTAGGTGCACTGTTTCTTGATGGCGTGCCAGTAAAGACCTGCAGGACAGCTCTGCGGATGCGGAAACTCATCCGCACATTGGTAGAACCTGCACTCATCAAAACACGAAGATAACATTTTCATCAGGATTTCATTCGACTTCAGAATACAAATTCCTGAAAACTGAAACCTTCCTGATGACTAGGGTGACCTTTTGTTGCGCTAAAAATCAAGAAAAGTGGCGCTAAAAATCCTCAACGGTTGCGCAAATTTTCAAAAAATGCAAAACGCTGCATTTATAATAAAACACCGGATGTTCAGGCAGAATGCTGTAAATGCCTATATTTGCCAATTTTCAAGGTTATCCGGATAAATGACTATTTTGCTCATTTTTCGAAAATATTGCCTATTTGATCCAAAAAATACGTTTATTATATAAACTGGTGTCCTACGTCGTATAAATAAGTATTGCGTCGAAAATGTAGCATGGAGGAGCTACCACTAGGCTTAATTTCCAGTGCAATTTAATGATACAGGGTTGCATACGGCATTGACGTTCATCTCCGGTACGCTTCTCGTGTGTATGTCTGGCCAGGTTTGTATGTTTGATTGCACTCTGAGAACACTTCATGTTACATCTGCTGAGTCTACCGGTGACTAAAACTATAGATAACGTGACGTCAGAAACAGAGTATTGAAATAATGAAGTCTCTTCCTACAAAATTAGTACAGCAGGACCTCGTGCTTATTAAATCACACTTTTCGACCTTGCCGCAAGTGATTCGTTCATTAGAACAACAAAACTCACTGGCGGCTGCTTTGAAGGAGTTGGAGTCTGCTACACAGAGCATAAATGATGTTCCTGGCGAAAATGGGCGTGCTGTGCAGGCAAGGCTCAGGAGTGCCCTCGAGGAAAATGAAGACTTCGTGGAGCTACAAAGATGTTCAAAGGCTGAAGGTTCAAAGGTTCAAAGCTTGAAGGAAACAACAGTGTGTCCTTGCCTGATTCAGATGCAACAATCGCTTCGAACTTCAAGTTTGCACTAATAACGTCTGTAGACGTTGAAAGAAGTTTTTCATTTTTCAAATGTCTGCTGTCCGATCGTTGACATAATTTGACTTTTCAAACATTGAGAAAATGCCAGTTATCATATGCAATAAGTGATTTTAAATTTGTTTAATTCCGTATCTTTTGTATATATCAGTTTTAATAAATGCCTATATTTGCCTATTTTGCTGTTTTATTGTGCTTATTTTCCTACATATTTGGCCAATTTTTAGTGCCTAAACATCCGGTCTTTATTTATATGTTTCTTACTATTTATCTCAGATCAATAAAAGATTGATTTTTGGCCTTCTCAGTATGTATAGAGTCTATGATGAAAAAGTTGCATTTGCATCAAAAGTTCACCCAATTGATGACCTTTCACTGAATGTATATACTTGGCTACAATTTCACTGTGTGAAATACTCCAACAATACTTGTCAAACGCACGTGCTGCTAGTTGAACACATTGCGATACACACAGACAAGCAGAATAACTCTTTATTTGCTGCCAGAAAAAAGTTAAAAGTGTTAATTCAATTTACATCATGATCGTTCCCAGCACTAACCAACTCAATGGTGCGAATACCACATATGAACTCACTTTCTGCAGTTATCTGGATCGGCGTGGTAGCCGTCTGAAGGACACTGGAACCCCGAGAACTGACTCCGTACTGCGGAAAAATGCATGTTTTCGTATTTGTAATCACTAGAGTTGGGAATTGTATGTGATCACAAAAAATGGTTTTTCACATACAATTTCAATTTATGCGGGAAAAAACATTAAATGACATTTTCACTGAAAAATGTTGCCCAGATATATAATTTTATATATCGACATCGTATATATAATATATTATTATAATATATTATTATAATATATCATTATAATATATTATTATAATATATTATTATAATATATTATTATAATATATTATTATAATATATTATTATAATATATTATTATAATATATCATTATAATATATTATTATAATATATTATTATAATATATTATTATTATTATTATATTATCGTATATATAATACATTATTATGTATATATTATCGTATATATATCGATATCGATATATATATATATCGTTTGCGCCGGTACGGTAAGATCTGCAGTATTACAAGTATGAAAATGATTAACGAGGAAACATTCAAAGCTGACATTGATGATACAGAAAATAGTAATAACAGCTTTTGTATGTACATGGTGGACATATTTAATGAAATATTCAAATATTAGCAAGGTTTCATTATGTTAGATATAAATGCACGCAGTCTCAACAATCACATTGATGACTTGACAACGTTGATGAGTGAACTAGAGGTAAATTTCGGTGACATTGTTGTTTTTGAGACAGGGCCAATGACAGCACAATCAATGTATTCCAAATAGACGAGTAGACATGTCAAATGAGGCATGATAAGAGAAGCGGTGGTGCTGCAATATTTGTCAAGATAAGAGAAGCGGTGGTGAAACATCAATCACAACACGTGCCTCGTCTCAGTTACGGGTATCATGGAAATTATTACAGTCGACATATCCATTGATCGGCCTAAAATATGAACGTCATGTATTTGCCGACCACCAGTCACAATGGTGCATAAATTTTCTGAGGAAATAAATAAATTGACTGAATATACAAGCAACAACTATTGGCTGCTTATGGGTGATTTCAACATAAATTTGTTGAACACCGAAGACCACGCACCAACGCAAAACTTATTAGACCAAACATGACCAATAATGATTTTTATCCCCTAGCGGTTGTCTGCTAAAATTAGTTGCTAAATTCAGGGCATCTGAGAATGACGCTATTTGTCCATGCAGGTGGCAAAAGCGTTAGCAATAACGACATCGCGCGCTTGGAAATCCCAGTCTGAGAGTTCAAGTTTAGAATCGCGCGATTATACGTCATGTTTGGACGTATAAAAAGGCGCATGTTATTAGCATCAGTGGCAGATACGCTGAACATTTCGAGTCTTGCAGAGCTATTCTCTGTGTCTCGGTAGTATGGTGTATTCTGCCACTCGGGTCTTGCATAAGGTTAGAGTGAAGTGGGTATTCCTTCTGCTCACTCGTTCGTTGTTCGCCCGTAAAGGCTAATATCACTAGTAGAGCCTTATATATTATCTGGTGACCCTTTTCAGAGAGTGGACTATACCTCTGTCTAGGAGTGTCGCCTATTTCTGCTTTTTTGTAGTTTATATAGATATCGTACGTTTGCAACGCGAACGTTATTGTTACTGTGTGCACTGTGCTTACGCAACATTGTTGCTCGCTGCGCGTATTTACACTGTGGTACGCCTGTATATTGCACTTGTTCTGTATTGTATATGAGTGTATGATTGTTATTTGTTATGTACTGTTGATGTGTAGTAATATATAACTGAGCTACAGCTTATTTGTTGCTTCTGGCGAAATTAACCACGAGTGCAATAACATAAATGAACATAAGACGCCAAAAAATATGACATAAAATTCCCAAGTCTAATCATAACATTGAATCCGTGATCTCTGTAATTACAATTATTAACAAGATAGATTAATTCCAAGCGTAATATATTGAATTATATATTTGGACAATAGTCTTCAGTGAAAATGGTATTTTATGTTTCTTTCGATTAAAAACCGCATTTATGTGAAAAGGTATTTGTATGTGATCAAGCAAAATTCTCAACTCTAGTCATCTGGCAACATTTGTTGTTAATAGAGCTAACACTGTGCATGTGTTACTGCCTCGTGTGGTACTAACACTGTCCCGCGTTAACGGCACCTGGCCACATTAGTCACATTAGTCATATCGAAAGTCACCGCTGATTGGTCGAATCCCATCAGATTAACGATCAATCCCTTCAGTCGGCTGGAAGTGATTTTGATATGGAGGTGATAGACATTCAGTGGAAATGAAAGCGGTTCAATTCGAGCTAGTCGAAATATCGCCTGTCAAAAGAGAAAGTCGCCAGCGTTGACTGTACAACTATACCATTTACAAGTCAATTTGGCAAAAGTGAAAATCAATTTGGCAAAAGTGAAATTCAATTTGGCAAAAGTGAAAATCAATTTGGCAAAAGTGAAAATCAATTTGGCAAAAGTGAAATTCAATTTGGCAAAAGTGAAAATCAATTTGGCAAAAGTGAAAATCAATTTGGCAAAAGTGAAAATCAATTTGGTAATTCTTACAAATTTAGGTGGTAGTCGCATTGATAATGCATAATCATATTGTTTATTAGTGTTTTATTAACAAATTTATTACTCATGCAAATGATATCAATTAACGTTTTATGTTTAAGAATATATATAGATTAAGAAGCTGCCATGTAGGGATATATTTGTTGATGAAGACCATTATATTTGCATCAAAATGATCTTTTAAGTGATTTGGATTAGCTCCGATTCAAGGTTAATAATAAAATAAACTATACATTTTACAATTCCATTTGTCCCAATTGAAATCAAAATTGTCCCAGCTAGAACCACAATGTATGTTATTGATTTTACATTAAATATCAAACTTAGTAGTTGTTAGTACATTTTATTGTATTTCACATGAACAACTTAGCATTAGTCGTAAAACACAGATATTTACTACTTACTATGTACTATACAATTATGTGTTATGGTATGTACTACAATTACAATGCAGATATGTACCGTAATTACTTACTTTATGAGGAACTCTATCAGCCAATATAGCAATGTCAGCGTATATACCACCAGCGCGTGCACTTAAATTCTAGCAACAAAGCAAGATATCACAACTCAACACAATCACAACGCAACATGGCCCAGTAAAACACCTGCACTAACAAACACGCACGAACGTTCTGTGCAAACAACTGCCCTATGGCGCGCACTCTATCAGCCAATATATCAATGTCAGCGTATAGTCACTGTGCTCGGAGAGCACTCGCGAGCAAATCGTGCACACACACACACACACACACACACACGCACACACAAACACATCTACAGAAACATCACACTTTCAGAGACGGTACAATCCAGCTTATGGCAAGTGTTCTGGCATCACGTGCGAATAGCGCTTGTCGTTGCTAGCCATCTGTACTATGTTTAATATAGTACGGTATATATTTTTGTATATGGTGTCTATTTGTGTGTGCGAGGTAGTGTGAGTGTATGTATGTTGTATGCACGTGCTATGAGCGAGCAGGGGGATACAGGGGGTGGGGCAGTGCGCGCCATAGGGCAGTGCGCGCCATAGGGCAGTTGTTTGCACAGAACGTTCGTGCGTGTTTGTTAGTGAATGTGTTTCAGTGGGCCATGTTGCGTTGTGATTGTGTTGAGTTGTGATATCCTGCTTTGTTGCTAAAATTTAAGTACACGCGTTGGTAGTATATACGCTGACATTGATATATTGGCTGATAGAGTTCATCATAAAGTAAGTAAATACGGTACATATCTGCATTGTAATTGTAGTACATACCATAACACATAATTGTAAAGTACATAGTAAGTATTACATATCTCTGTTTTACGAATAATGTTACATTGTTTATGTGAAATACAATAGAATGTACTGATAACAATTAAGTTTGATATTTAATGTAAAATCAATAACATACATTGTGGTTCTAGCTGGTACAATTTTGATTTCAATTGGGACAAATGAAATTGTAAAATGTATAGTTTATTTTATCATTAACCTTGAATCGGAGCTAATCCAAATCACTTAAAAGATCATTTTGATGCAAATATAATGGTCTTCATCAACAAATATATCCCTACATGGCAGCTTCTTAATCTATATATATTCTTAAACATAAAACGTTAATTGATATCATTTGCATGAGTAATAAATTTGTTAATAAAACACTAATAAACAATATGATTATGCATTATCAATGCGACTACCACCTAAATTTGTAAGAATTACCAAATTGATTTTCACTTTTGCCAAATTGATTTTCACTTTTGCCAAATTGATTTTCACTTTTGCCAAATTGAATTTCACTTTTGCCAAATTGATTTTCACTTTTGCCAAATTGAATTTCACTTTTGCCAAATTGATTTTCACTTTTGCCAAATTGACTTGTAAATGGTATAGTGTCGCCTTGTACAACCAACTATACACGTTCAAGTGGAGCAGCCATAAATAAGCCATAAATTGTGTCAGCGAGCTTCTCCAATCAGCAGGAGCGCGCCCATCATCTGACATGGAGGGGCATTATAGAGGTTTCATGATAGTACTGAGTACTGTAGATACTCTAGAATAGTACGAAGTAATGTACTTAATAGTACTGAGTGTCCTAATAGTAATATAGAACGACTAATCCACTAACAACATCAATTATAATTGATGTTGGTTTCAACAGTTGATAATTATCAACTGCTGAAACCAACAGTGTAGGCGGAATGGCAAGCCAAATAATTCACAACTCGTTATTGCCTAGTATGGTCCTCATCTACTTGTCCATGGAACCAAATCATAAGCATCTGCCTGAAATCTGAAAATATTAGTGTACGTGAGCAATATCAGCGTATCAAGAGCACACTCTATGCAGCAGCAACTGAAATGTGCTAGCTCCAGGCATGCGGTGTTTGTCCAATATACAATTGAATTGAATTGAACATCTATGAATCAGTGTAGAGCGTCAGGACGTTATCAAAAGCTGTAAAATCACATTTACGAATAATCTGACTTACTGGTTCACTGGCAGGATAATTATGGGGATACAAAACTATTCTCGTGTTGCACCAGCTTAATGCATTACCGATCACACAAATTTCATACCATGAACAACTAGCATCCGGGCAGCGTGACATGCGACGAGAACAAAAACCCACCTGTTCCTGGAAAGACAGCCAGAGTGAAAGCAAACCAAACAAAGGCTGACATCACGAAGTAGCGAACAGTAGCTCGACAACAGCACTCACTCCCGCCGCGGGCCAGCAATATTGCTGGACGTACACCGAGACACTGGCGAGAGAGAACGTCGCACCTCCAACGTCGTCGGGACCCAACTGAACCACCTCTGGTACCTCTCACTTTTCACGGCAACAAGACCACACGAGGCTCACGACACACAGTTAGAGGGAAAGTGGCCCGCGTCATCCCAAGGTCTCTTGTCCGACAACAACGGATTACATCACGCACACACACATACACACACATTCGATCTCCGGCATGTACACACACACAGACACACACAAGCACAGGTCATCGAATCAATAGGTATTCCCGTATTTGATGACGAATTACGTGTTCCAGAACGGTGTCCACGACGATCTGCCGTCTTAGTCAGCGCCTCTCCAACCATATTGCAGCATAACTGTGAGAGTGGACAATTCACTCAGATCCAGCAGTCGGGTCGGGTACCGTTAGCAATAATACCCACCGAATATGCAGCTTAAATCTGTGTCACAGTGCTGAAAGTAGTACTGGAGTAGTATAAGTAGTAAGTAGTAAGTATAAGTAATAAGTAAGTAGTTGTAAGTACTTGTAGTAAGTATAAGTAGTATAAGTACTGGAGTAGTCCAGTATTTATGCAACTTCCTGGTCTGTTCACTGACCATTGATTGTTAATTCCGCATAACATAGACATTATACCAGTAATTACCAACCTGTAGTACGCGTACTACTAGTGGTACGCGAAGGTCTTCCAGGTAGTGTGCAAACACTTTCGGGTATATGAGCAATTTTATTGTTTACTTCATGGAAATGTTTGATGTGCCGTGAGCAAAGTCATGCGCCAGTCATGCGCCTCAATGATCAGCTGGTGGAGAAGAAGTAGATACAGACCTCGCATTGAATTGTTTTTGGACGACTATACTATATCTCCAAATGCTACTCGATCACCAAAAAGATTGGGAGCCGCTGCCTCATACCAATATATCGACACAGCCTACGCCAACACATCGGCATAGCCTTATGTCCAGTTTTTGCTTAGATTGCACGGTTTTGTACAAAAAAGACAACCACAGCAAATAAGCACGTATATTGGGCAGCGGCAATGAACAGCACAGCACACAGTAACAGACTAGAGGAACGCAAAAACCCCGCTATAAATCTACTACATAAAAATGCAAAATATCTAGTGACAACAGAAATATCCTCAATGATTTGGTATAGAAAGTGATTAACGACATTGTACAAGCCATGATAGAACTAGGCGTAATTTGATAAAACAGTCGCCTTGAATCAGATGAACAATGATATGAAATGATGGCCACAGAACGAACAAAGACATTCAGTAAAGCGTGAAGACGATTATAATGACTACACTATCCACAATACATATGCGTTCACAGAAGCAATACCGACTTCGCTATGTTACAAAATCTGACACACAATTTACCCGCGCTGAAATAAATTCCCTACACACAATCGCACGCATTGCAATGACAATCAGTTCAGTGAAAAAACCGCGAGAAACCACTAAAACGTAAGTATCGGTCCTTGACGACATTCCTTCGTGAGCAAATCTGCAACACACACACACCCACACACGTTGTTCAATTACCTTCGCTCAAGGAATTGCTTGCATAGCATTGACAGCCTCTGAACAGCATCGCTTCGTATTCGTTTCGGCGAGGCAATGCCGGGCTCAAGTCCCGACTATATTCAGAAACGTGTTTCCAAGACCAAGGTCATAATTTTCTGGTTGGTGATAATCCTCACCGCTCAAATCCTCTACGTTGAAGCTCAGTATCGCATGCATGGTTAGCATTGAGGAGATGAACAGTCGCTCACAAAACACTCTTCAGTAATAATGGGACAATGCGACCCATGATGGGTGAGAGTGGGACTCAAGCTCGGTGACAGTGGGACTCAAGCTCGGTGACAGTGAGACTCATGATCGGTGACAGTGGGACTCATGATCGGTGACAGTGGGACTCAAGCTCGTTGATAGTGGGACTCAAGCTCGTTGATAGTGGGACTCATGCTCGGTTACAGTGGGACTCATGATCGGTGACAGTGGGACTCAAGCTTGTTGATAGTGGGACTCAAGCTTGTTGATAGTGGGACTTATGCTCGGTTACAGTGGGACTCATGATCGGTGACAGTGGGACTCAAGCTCGTTGATGGTGGGACTCATGATCGGTGACAGTGGGACTCAAGCTCGTTGATAATGGGACTCATGATCGGTGACAGTGAAAATCATGATCGGTGACAGTGGGACTCAGACTTGATGACATTGGGACTTATGCTAGGTGACAGTGGGACATTGGGATACATACTCGATGACAGTGGGACTCATGCTCGGTCACAGTGGGACTGGATCTGATATTAGGACCCACGCTTTGTCAGAGTGGGACGGTGAGACCTCACACTCGGTGGAAATGGGACTGTGGTGCGTCACACTTGTTCTACGCTGACGATCGTTGTATAGGGCTATCAACGTTTAAACGCTACATTTGAGTTAATGCTTGCTCCAATTAATCACAGCGAACTGGCTTCATGAAACAGCATCTATTACGCCCCAATGAAAAAAGCACAGTATCAAATGCACTGCATACTATACAGCGTTCATTATTGAACACCACCTAAAGTACAACAAAATACATTCAAACACATAACTTACATATACCGTGACAAGACACTTATAGCACTAGTCATGACAGCAGATATGCCTGGGACACATGTATGAGATTGAAATTAATTAGAACTTCTCTGACAATTTCCATATTAGTTTCACTGCGATCATATGGCACAACCGACAAAGAAAGCTTTATTACACCTTTCATTGAGTAAGCAAAACTTCGGAAAAGATCCAAACCATTATAGATCCAAGCCATACAAAATATTATATATAAATAGTGCGATTTTGACAAGGCGAAATCCCTGAAATAGCGCGCGCATATCGTCCGTTAATGTGTTCAATCAGACACAATGCCGGCTAAATTATATTGTGGCGTCTGCGCAAATGTAGGGCAACAACCTTTGTCCATACAACACAAACACACACCCCACCAGCGCTTCAGCGATACGCGTCCCGGAGGTGTATGTCCCCTGCACACGGACATACACCAAGCCAAAACACATGTTAGCGCGCACCAAGCCAAACACCAGGCAGCGCGCACCCACTCCGCCTGGCCTCAACTTCACCCAGGGATGAAGCAGCCATCGAGGGCGACATCTGGTCGACATCCGTGTGCCTAGACCATATGTGTCCCAGAAAACCACCGGCGATTACATACGCGCATACACACACATTCCCAACCACACACACCAGCGCTGTATATATCGCTGTCACACACACTCTTCCCTGGCAGACAGACAACAGAGTCCACCCTGCTGCTGTCTCGCCCTGCTGCTCAGCCTGTTGCTCGCGTTTGCGTTCGCCCATTCGTGCAATCATCCATCTTGCTGTGCATCACTGTACCTGTATCGTCGTTCGCAGGTTTCAGTCCATTTCTTGTGTTTTGTTTCCGCCACTGTAGTTAACCGACTGTGAATGTAGGGATCTCTTGAAAATATATTGCGTTGTCGTTCCCCATTGTGTCGTCCGCCAGACCCAGGGGAGCGCAACAATATGTCGGGACATTTCAATACATTCTTTCCATTTTTATAGAACAAAGATCTCGCAAATACTTCAAGCCGATCTAACACCCTTGAAAGGTGGCAGTGAAAGGGGAAATATGAATGGCATGTGATATAGTTTGTACATGCGTTTTGATATCCTGGTCAGAAAAAAGTTAAAAGATCTTGATTATAAAAAACTGTCCGCCGTCACTTTCAACAAGACATAATTGTTCACGAGCGTGCAGAGCACCGATTTAACACACACACACACACACACACACACACACACAAACACATTAACCATGTCATAGGCCCAAATGCTAGCAAAGTATACACAGACACACACACACACACACCGTGCATGATGGTGCAGCAGGGAAGCATGATGTAGGTGAGAAAGGCGTTGAGCGGCACGCTGCCGGACCGCCTGCTCTCCTTCCAGAAGTGAAACACCTGCCGACACCCGCGCATTGTCCATATGGGATTGTAAGCTCCGTCGTCCAGCTCTGCACATACAGCACCACGCATATATAGCCCACCGCGCATACAGCCCACCAGCACCACGACAATATATCCAGCAAACATACACACATGCCAACACACATGCACACACGACTCAAGTAATAACGTTGTGCATATTTGAATCATAAAAATGCACATTCAAAATACAAGTGAACAGTGAAGAAGCAAATGCCACACCGGCATCACAGCACTGTGTATATGCACTGTATGTGTTCACATTGAAAAATAACTCATGTATACATACATACATTTCATACATACATATACATTTCATATACACATATATAATTTATATACACATATACAATTCATATATTCCAAATCAATTCATATGTACATGTACATTTCATATATACTCCCATATGTACTTCATATGTACATGTACATATATACATTCCCCAGCAGAGAGATGTGTCATTATTATGGCACATCTCTCTGCTGGCGGTCCAATGCGGCTTGCATTTTGGGTCTAGCACGACTGTGTGAGGTCTGCTGAGATCGAGCACCTGTGTGAGGTCGGAGGATCTGTATAGATCGTGTGATCTGGTGAGATCGAGGATCCGGAGAGTGGATCGTGAGGTCAGACATGGCCGAGTGGGAGTCTGAGGAAGCTCCGTAAAATAAAGTAAAACTATATTACTATTATTAACTACAGGCAAATCTAGTTAGCATGGGAACAGTGCAAGTACTATCATTCTGAGGTGGCCTCGTGTACAGGAAGCGCACAAAAGATGTAGAGAGAAATAGACTTAATTAACATAGTTAATTTGATAAATAATTAACAAATAACAACAAAAATTCATCCGATAACACTCCATAATATCACTCCGCCCACACTCCTCAATAAATAACTACAATCAACAATAAATAAATGCGATTCAATAAATGACAACCAACAATAAAGACGAATATATAAAAATAAACATTAATAAGTAAATAATAATCAACAACACTTGAAAAAAAACAATAAGTAACACACAACTAACAATCAATATGATTAAATAAAAAACGGCAAACAACAATAAATAAATCATGAGCGACCAAATGGCCGATAGTCGTGTGCAGATGCGCTCTGGCGACATTGCTTCTGGCGACATCGAAGACTTTTAGTGTGGTCGTTGCGAGCGATGGGTGAGCGGCCACAGGATACATAAGCATCGTTCATATATACCTACACATAAATGTCTGTCTGTGTGTCTGTGTGTATGTGTGTGTGCATGTCGCACTGACTATGGCGCGCTAGATAGTCTTGTTGCACGGTGCAGCGGTAGTGTGCCACCAGTCTGCTGTGAGGTCGTCGACACCGACACTGTCGCCACCGACGAGTCGCCACCGTCGCTGCTGCGGTGCCAAAGGTGGCGACGCACACACACCACACACACGCACACATGCACAAACACCACCGCCACCGCAGCCAACAACAATAATAATAAAAGCAAATAAACAGACCGATAACAAACGAACTAAACAACCAACACACACACAAACACACACAAGCTGGTTCGTGCAACACAGCGACACTACTGCCTACTACAACATCTAATACAACTACTCAAACTCCTGTGCCAGAGTAAACTCAACCATTCAGCTACACAGACAGCGCCTCAACATGCATGCATGCATGCATACTTGTATGTGCGTGTGTGTGTGTGTGTGTGTTTTTGTGTCATAGTGAGCGTGTGTAGGCATATATGTGTATATACGTGAATATGCATGCCTACCTTTGGTTTTAACACCAGCCTGTGTGCTTTAGATCGCGGGTCGCCAGCAAGGAAACACGCCCAGTTCACTATTAGTGGCTTCCATTCATTGTGTGGGTTATATTATATGTGTGACAGAGGGGCCGAGCAGGATACTGTATCAGTAAGACAGTGTGTCAGTGAGACAGTGCGTTAGTGAGACAGTGTGTCAGTGAGTCAGTGTGTCAGTGAGACAGTGTATCAGTGTGTCAGTGAGACAGTGAGACAGTGTATCAGTGAGACAGTGTGTCAGTGAGACAGTGCGTTAGTGAGACAGTGTGTCAGTGAGCCAGTGTGTCAGTGAGACAGTGTGTCAGTGAGACAGTGCGTTAGTGAGACAGTGTGTCAGTGAGCCAGTGTGTCAGTGAGACAGTGTGTCAGTGAGACAGTGTGTCAGTGAGACAGTGTGTCAGTGAGACAGTGTGTCAGTGTGTCAGTGAGACAGTACGTTAGTGAGACAGTGCGTTAGTGAGACAGTGAGACAGTGTGTCAGTGAGACAGTGAGTCAGTGAGACAGTGTGTCAGTGAGACAGTGTGTCAGTGAGACAGTGTGTAAGTGTGTCAGTGAGTCAGTGTGTCAGTGAGTCAGTGAGACAGTGAGACAGTGTGTCAGTCAGACAGTGTGTCAGTGAGACAGTGTGTCAGTGAGTCAGTGAGACAGTGTGTCAGTGAGACAGTGTGTCAGTGAGACAGTGTGTCAGTGAGTCAGTGAGACTCACTGAGGTCAGTCAGGTGTCAGTGTGTCAGTGAGGTTTGTGGGTGTATGTGTGGGTGGGTGTAGGTGGGTAGGTGTATGGGTGTGTGTGGGTGGATGTGGGTGGGTAGGTGTGTGGGTGTGTGTGGGTGTGCGTGGGTGGGTGTGGGTGGGTAGGTGTGTGGGTGTGTGTGGGTGGATGTGGGTGGGTAGGTGTGTGGATAGGTGTGTGGGTGTATGTGTGGGTGGATTTGGGTGGCAGGTGGGTGGGTGTGTGTGGGTGGGTGGGTGTGTGTGGGTGGGTGGGTGTGTGTGGGTGGGTGGGTGTGTGTGGGTAGGTGTGTATGTGTGTGTGTTGGTGGGTAGGTGTGTGAGTGTGTGTGTGTGTGTATGTGTGTGTGTGTGTGTGGGTGGGTAGGTGTGTGTGTGTGTGTGTGGATGGGTGGGTAGGTGTGTGTGTGTGTGGGTGGGTAGGTGTGTGTGTGTGTGTGGATGGGTGGGTAGCTGTATGGGTGGGTGGGTAGGTGTGTGGGTGGGTGGGTAGGTGTGTGGGTGTGGGTGGGTGTGTGGGTGGTTGGGTGTGTGTAGCTGTGTCTTCCTTCAATATTGCATGATTTTCTGTTGTATCTCGATTGTGTTTAAGTTATGGATACACAATCGCGTGTTAAATCCCAATATTTTTTTGGCATCAACTTCACTCGAATACATTTTCAAGCGCTGACTTCTGATTCACTCCATATTCTAGCCAAACATGTACTCTTCTAATAGGCAATACTCACTGTTGGATTAAATGCCTGAATTATACACAGCCAATTACAATGACAAGAACCGCCGTTCAGTGGGTGGACCATTAAATCTGCCCATGATTAGGACTGTTCTAGATCGCTAATTTTCAATATGAACACGATATTTCCATATTCAATTCCGCTGTGTCAGATACAAAGAAAATATAGACCCTGATATTGACGGCTTAGACCGATGACACTGATAAGGAATATGGTATAAGCGCTTTATTACCACTATACAAATACTTCAAATTGTTCTCAATAATGCACATATATTTCGCAAGTTAAAACACACACACACACACGCATGCCGTGATGCACACTGAAACACCTCCACAAGACGGAAGTATGCCAGCAGCACGCTCGTGTGCGTGTGTGAATCATAATTGCATTTACAATAAACAAGCCAACAGAGCAACAAATTAACGCATGACATAGTTGGAGCAGAGTGATGCAACCTATCTGCAAATATTGAAACCTGCAGTGTTGCTAGCGGACACGTTAGCGGGCGAAATGAAGACAACGTGTTGAAAAAACCACGATCGGTAGATTTGAAAGCTGAACAATTATCGACACACTTACAAGCACCACACACACACACACGCAGACACATTCTGCCAGAAGAAGGCGTATTCAGAACTCGGGCTCATAGGTGTCGCGGGCTTTACCCTCGCCGCGCACGTCATACAGCCACGGATATTGTCTCGGACACGGCTTGCACGTACCCATATATCTGGCGAGCGAACACAATGAACAAGCGAAAATTGACACAAAATCAACGAAGCCAGCAGCAGATGCTGGAAAAAGATTCGGCTGTGGGTGAGGCCGTGCTGGATCAAAAGCCACAAACTAAAAACCGCTGACGGTAGGACGGTAAAAGTGAGAAAAACTAAACATTTCAATTTTATCGCTCCAATCCAATCAAATTGACCACCCCTCGAACCCCTATCCGGGGGGTCGAGTGTTGAAGATCCTCGTTGCCACACACAAGACATTATATTTTGACATAAAGTGGTGTATGAAAGTCCCCAGCTAAATAGAAAGCAAAGGTCTGCTCGTAACTGCATTTGCATTTATTTTCTCAAAGTCGGACCTCTATTGTAATGATACTAATGGTAAAGATTTCGCATCGGCTTTGGTCCCAATTGATAAGTATATGGATAATTTTGATCGAGTACTACCGATATATTATTGTTGGAGTTTGTTAATTAATATTATAATCATGGTTATTGCAAGTTGGCAATACAAGGCAAGCACTATACAGATATACGGCACACTGCCACACACACGTCCACACATATACACATAATGACACTCATACACAAACACAAACACTCACACACACACACACGCACACACACACACACACACACACAAACACACACACATACAAACAACAGCGCCCGTGCACGGCAAATACTTGAGTGAATCAGTAAAAAATTATTCGCAGATAATTATTAGCTGGTTACCAGGGCTATCAAAAAAGTAACCTAAAAATTAGAAAAAATTACCATATGAGAAAAATAGATTCAATTTAATGAATTTTTGAGAAAATTTAACCTAAAAAATTACCTAAGTTAACGTATGCTGTCTCTAAAAACCCAATTTTTTGCAGTTCTGCAAGAAGGAGATGCCCTGCAGTCCCTACTACCCTGTTTTCCACATTTCCGCATTAGTGTCATTTTACAACAAAACACCAAAAAGTGGCCTAACATCGAAAAAGGTTGCATAACCATCAAAAATTGATAAGTTGAGAGTTAATACAAAGGTTAAAAACACTCGTTGCTAATGTAATTTTTTCTTATTGTAATGAACACAAAACTGATATTTATATTGTTTCAATGAAGGTTTTGTGAGGCATTCCTACCAATTAAGCACGTGTTACAGCGGGTATTTCCTTGTGCCAGTATATATGACTGTGTGAGCGTAAAACTGCATATGTGAATGCCCCCCGTCCTCATGTAAGCAGCCTGTCCTCAGACAGTCTTCTAATAAAGTGGCACTGTTTCGTCGTCTGAGCTCCAGCGTGGGAAAGTGGCACTATTTCACGATATGAAAATGACGGTGTATTTACTGTCCAATTTAATGGGTATTGACAAGTGATATTGTGTAATATCAGTTATAGAGAGCTCAAACGCCGTACTATCCCATGCTCCAAACATCGTGGTACTCTAGTTCGTGCGTTTCCAAAAATGGAAGCACAATAGCATAATATCCTAAAACATGTAAGAATCATCAGTTGCACACATAGTAAATTGAAGAACAGGTGCTAAATTTTCAATGCCAAATTTTTTAGATTTATTAATCTTCACACCTGATTTTCCACATGATTTCCAATGTTATCCTAATTTATACCGTTTTTGTACATTTTATCTTCAAAAAGCTACCAATCCCGTGATTAAATGACCTAATAACATGAAAAATAATAAATAGTAACCTAATGACTAGAGATGTCAAAAACAAATCTAAAAATCACAAAATGTAACTATTTTTTCGAGAAAAAGTATCCTAAAATAACCTGTGAGAACCTAAAAAAAGTGACCTAATAACCTATAAAAAGTCACCTGAAATAACCTAACCTGCGTAAAAATAGCATCCTTCAAAAAAGTACATTTCTTTTTGCAGTTCTGAAGGAAGAAAATACACCAATCCCAGTTTTCTATCCTCTCCGATTTGGTTCTTTTTTCCACCCTCTCCGATCTGGAAACATTTTTACAACAACCCATTTTTACAACATAATTTAGCTAACATCGCAAAAATGAGCATAACCATCAAAATGTAAATTAAAAGTGGAAAGATAATGCAAGGGTGAAATACATCACTTGCTAATGTAAATATTTTAGTAATGGTCGCAATAATTTTCTTTATTTATTGTTTCGATGAAACTTTTTTGAGGCGCACCTATCAAATAAGCACGTGTTACAGCTTGTATATTTGTGTGAGCGTAAACACTACATGTGTGAATGCAAAAATGTGCATATGCCCCCCATATGCAAGCACACGGTGCTCACAGTTAATAATAAGGTGGCACTATTTCGTCGCTTGAGCTCAAACATGGGAAAATGGTATCTCACGCCCTAAAACTCACGTGCGACTTCCTGTCCAAGTAAATGCGTACTGTCAAATGCTACAGTGCAGTATCTGGTATAGGGAGCTCAAACATCCCACGCTCCAAACATCTCACGACACCCTCCGGTTCCTGCACATTTCCTAAAATGAAATGACACTATCCTGCGTAACGAAAAATGTAAAACTATCGAGTAGCACAGATATTAACGTGAAGATTTCTTATATCCTAACAGCAGGAATATTTACATTTCTTGGTCTTCAGATCGGATGTTCATCTCTTTCCCTATTTATCCTCATTTACACCGTTTTTGTGCCTCTTATCTGCAAAAAGTCACCAAACTTCGTGGTAAAGTAACCTAATAACAATATATATAGCAAAAGGTAAACTGTCGATAAAAAAGTGACCTACAATAAAAAAAGTAGCCTAACGATTAAAAAGTAACTTCTGGTAACCTAATAACTGCTTTAATAATTATCGTACACAACTTTTTTATGAAGTTTTAGGTAGCTTATGAAAAAGTGACGTTTATGTGAAAAAGAAACTTTATTAACTTTTGGCAGCCCTACTGATTACTGATTAGTCCAATTTCAGTCAAACAGTATTCCTGCGACTTGAGCTTGCGCAACACGCCACAGGTTGGGCATGTGTGAGTGTTTCACAACCGAGGTGTAGCCAGGTGTGAGATTACAGGGCATATAATGATAGACCAATATAGGATATATAAATTCCATGACAGTCCATATAGCTAAGTTTCAATACGATCCAGTCATTGCTTCCCTACACTCCTTATTAAAACTTTGTGGCTACGCCCATAGTCGCGGTGTCTACCTGGTGCCTGGTATCCAGGCCCTGTCGCCGTTCTTGGGCGGCTTGAAAGCCAGCCGGCAAGTGTTGGGCAGGTTGCAGGCGGGCGGCGGCGTGTTCTGTCGCTTGCGACAGTCCCAGTCGTCGAGCGAGCCGATCTGCGACAACGGCACCGGGTCAGTCATCCACAGCAGCGCCTGCGTCATCGTCACGAACCACACGTCGTCTCTGAAACCAGCACACACGTGCACACACTCACATGAGCTCGGATTGAGTACATGTATATATATATATATATATATTTGAAATTTTCGACATATATGAAGAAAGAAGAGAAAACACAAATGACTGCCACTTTTTGTCAAACGTTTCGGTCTTGAGACCTTCGTCAGTGACTAATCTGTTTATAGTCACTGACGAAGGTCTCAAGACCGAAACGTTTGACAGAAAGTGGCAGTCATTTGTGTTTTCTTTTCTTTCTTCATATATATATATATATATATATATATATATATATATATATATATATATATATATATTAATTATTAATAATAATAGAGAATAATTAACAATAAATATAAATAAATATAACAAATATCAACAATTATGAATATACAGAAAATAAACAACAATAAATAGTAACAGATATGAAATAAATAACAACAAATATGAATAAGAGTATGAACAACAAATATGAACAACAACAAAAATAAATATAAATAAATATGAAAAAATAGGTGAATAAATAACGACAATAAGGTAACACAATTTTCTGCTCTATCTAATGTCATTACACTTCTTATTCCAATTTTCATACATATGGTTAATTCATCTTTTCCACGCTTCATTCTTAACTTGTAAACATGCCAATATATTACCCATTCTCAAAAAATCCAATCTTGATCCCACTCTTCCGGGCAACTATCGTTCGATTTCTATTCTATTTCTGTCCTTCAAGCTTCTAGAATATGTCATCCTTGTTCAGTAACGGCCTATCATCTTCCTGTTCTCGATCCTTGCCAATGTGGTTTTGTATCCCAGCACTCTACCTAAACACTTCTTTTCTGCCTCGCCAATTATCTGTTCTCCAATTTTAAATTTGGTAATTCCGTGCTTCTGATTTCCTTATATTTTTCTGCTGCCTTCGATCTAGTCAACCACGAAATCTTATGCTGTGATCTTGCTCATCTATGTCTCATATTTACTGCACTTTCTCGCCTTACCTCTTATCTAAGCGATCGTTCATATGATGTTCGCAGTAATGCAAATTTATCGTGCGATTTCTATCTCACGTCTGGGATTCCACAAGGCTCACTTCATGGTCCTATACTTTTCAACTTATACACTTCATCCCATTGTCTTGTTCTCCGCAGCTATCCAGTTTCATTTCACGTATACGCTGATGACATACAATTTTATTTTACTCTTTCTCCTCATTCATCAAATTGGCTCACGCATATTTCCTCTTGGGCTGCATCACGTAAACTAGTTCTCAACCCCGACAAAGCAGAATATCTAGTCTTTCACCCTCCTCTAATTTCTCCTCACTCTATAAACCTTCTGCTAGCCAATCAAATACGCAATTTGGATGTCTTGTTCGATCCTAATCTTTCCTTCTCAATTCATTTTTCTCAGCTTACCGTGCTGTTTGTTACTTCAACAATTTTACCCTATTCGTTCGTCGATTGATGTCTCATACGCTAGTCTTCTTGTCCGCTATATCTCTTCTAAGATTGACTATTGTAACTCGCTTTTATTCCATCTTCCCTTGCAATCTATCCGCCAACTCCAAGCAGGGATCAACCTTGCTTATCGCCTTGTACTGAGGCTTCATCCACGAACTCCCACTTCTGTACATATCTGTCAGCTCGGTTGGTTACCTGCTCTTTCCCCTATCCGCTATGAGGTGTGTTGTCTGGTCTTCAAACTTATCCACTCTCCCTCATGTCCTTCATATCTTCGTTCCCGATTGTGAATACTTGTACTTCTTTTCGCAATCCTCTGCCATTGGTCTGTCCTCTTGATCTTAATCAATCTTCTTGGTCATCTAAATCCTTTTATTTCTCTGTTCCTCGTAACTACAACTCGCTTCCGTCTTCCCTTCATCATAAGTCTTCATTCAGATCCTTTTCTGCTGATCTTCCTGAATATCTGCTCACTCGTACTCCTCACCAAATGTAGCACCAACTGAATGATTTATTGGTCCTTGTCTATATATATATATATATATATATGTGTGTGTGTGTGTTGTTTGTGTTGTTCGTGATGTGTTGTACCCGTGTTGTTTTTTATTGCTATTTGTCTTTTTTCATCACTGTGAATCGTCTGTTTTCATTGCTGTGTTCCGTTTTTGTATCTCTTACATTCGTCGTTGTCTGGTCAGGATTCTCCCTGCTACTGATAACCGTGTAATTCCAGTACAAACAGATTCATGGTCGAGTCGTGGGCGACTAAACCGACACCCCCACTGTTCTGCAGTGAGGAGGGTGGCTAGACAACCCACAGGAATAAAAAACAAAACCTGTTTCAAGGGCGGATGAGCTATCTAACAACCATCGGCCATCTAGCAAGCTCCCATTTTGCAAACATATTTTCATTTTCCTATTTGTACCTACTCCCTGTTCGCTACGATGCTTCTCACAGTTGTGTTCATTTCTCGCGTCTGTGTATAAATATGTGCGACATAATAAATATATGTTGTTGTTGTTATCGTTGTCAATTTCGCTCTATCAATAGCATTTCATTCACTTTGGTCTTGTATTTGTTCATATTGTTCTGCAAGAAAAAAATCTTCCCTCAATGCGTTCCAATCTCACACAATGGCCGGAAGAAAGCAACGTTGGAATTGTTTTATACGGCAACGGATTGGAGACATACACTGGAAATGTTGTCTGAATGTAAATTGTGTGATTCCTGCTGCCACGAAACGAATCACCAATTCTTGCCAAATTCCTGATTTCGTGGCGATTTCGTGGCAGCAAAAACCCAAGTCACAACAGAGGAATTTGCAATTTCTAGCAACTCTGTTTATAAGATTGAGGTGAAAATCTGCAGCAGACGAATACACGGATAATAATAATACACTAATAATAATAATACAAAGCAAAGCAAAGTCAATAATACATATGCACAATACTCCAAAATTGGCAGGATGAAACAACGAAAACAACTTTTGGAGATTGTGATGCTAACGAGAATCCGATACGTCTACGTATAATCCCCAGTTTCCGAGATGCCGCACAAATGTGCGGCTTCTCGGAAAAGCGAGAAGCTTCCAAATGTGACTCTCAAAGTATACGTGACCTTGAAATCAGCAAGTAATTCGATTTTGAAGTATTTTGCGTCATATTCGGCCTTTCACACAGTGGCGGCACCACGATTTTTCCGATGGGGGCTGAGGGGGGTGGGGGGTGCTAAGGAAAAATGGTGAGGGGGCTAAGGAGAAAGTTGAGGGGGCTTGGCGAAGCATGAAGAGATACACTCGAACGCTCACTACATACTATTATAATAAGATACTGGGGCACACTGATTCAGTCCTCGAACTTGTACCATAATTGCAGGGTTTCATTCACAGTGGTAAGGAATTTTAATGACCATGATTATTATTTTGGGGGGCTTAGGGGGGGGTTTGACATATTTTTGGGGGGATCGAGTCCCCACACCCCCCTTGGCGCCGCCACTGCTTTCGAAACCACTTCAGGGCGCTGCTGAGACCGTCGTTGACCGTTTGACGTACCTGTGGTCTGTTAACCGTTTGACGTACCGGCGGAATTACAGCCATAAAGGTGATGTCATGCGGGAACAGGGCTGCGTGTGGTTTTGTATAGGTCAGCGGTGTTAATGTTGAACAAAATTGGATCCGACACACCTCCCTATGGGACACCAGACACAATGCTGTTCCCTCTACTCTATGATACATCGATGAAACCACGCTGTACATCATTGTAGACAAATTGGTGTAAAACACTTAGCAAGCTGTCACCTACTCCAATGTTCCTCAGTTTTTGTAACAAGTCCTGATGGTTCACGCGGTCAACTGCAGCTGAAAAATACAACTGCATAATTCAGCCTTCACTGCCTTTGTCTAGCACTTGCTGGAGCTCGTGCGTGATGGTGAGCTGAGCGTTAGTCGTGTTGAGTTTTTTGCGGTATGCAAATTGGTTTTTCCACAGCAGATTGTAGCTCTCCAGGTAATTGGACAGTCTGGAAGATATCCAGTGCTAAAATATTTTGGCATAATCGACATAATTGATATCGGTCTATAGTTGGCAATATCACCTGAATTGCCTCCTTTTGGGATGGGGTGATGGGGAATCCTGTCGGCGGGATAGGGAACCCGCCGACAGGATGAGGATGAACCAGCCTTCAGCTTTGGAGATAGATTATATTCCATCTCCGATCTATCAATATTTTTCTAGACTGCTGATAATTATCGGCAGTCTTAAAAAACAACGGAAACATATATAGAGGCTCTGTTGCTACATTGGCATCAATATTTTTATAAGATTTGCAACTTCTTTAGAACAAAAAGCAATGTCTTTGATATTCGGGGCGACGGCAGGTAAATCGTCCGACGGAACGGACCATTTGCATTGTTTGGTATTAAAGTGATACATGAGCAATTCGGCCTTCTCTGTTGGATTGCTTTTGAGCTCGCCGTTGGCTGAAAGTAATGGATGGCCATGTCAAAACACTGAAAATTTAAACGTTGACCACGATTTGTGGGCGTCACTGGCAGATATTAATTTTTCAGCAAGTTTCTTTGAGTGAAGTATTTTCGCTTCTGAATACGCATGCTCAGCATATCGTTTGACCTCAGTGTAGACATTCCATGATTCGGCTGAGCGTGATTGAAGCCACTTGTGGTAAGCCGCCTGTTTGGATTCACGTGCGCTGCGGCATTCGTTGGTGAATCAGACTTTGACGTCAGAGCGAAAATATAATTTTTTGTAGAAACTCTCCCAGAGATGACCTCGGTAATGTTCTATGCATCGATTGGCATTCCTTCTGCAGCAGGTTCAAAACCTTAATGACTTTCATTTCTTCGCTCATCTTCACCCAATCAACGTTGTTATTCATGTGCACAAGCCTCAAAATCGTGTAGGAGGAAGCCTTCTGTCTCAATGTTAACTTTACAGACATCGACGGGTGACCTGAGCTTCCAATTGGAGCTTCCACGTTTACACACACGATATCGGAGACGTCTGTCGTAACCAAGTCCAAACAGTTTCCCGCTTGGTGTGTGGGAGCAAAAACTATTTGGCAACAGCCAAAATTGTTGCAGAAGTCATATGCTGCTTACCATGGGCGTCTGTAGGAGATGCTGACAAGATCCACTCACAGTGATGGGCGTTCATGTCCCCCACAAATGCAGACTGACTTGGTGTCCTTCTCTTGAATTGTAGACGCGGCTGACAAAAGACATTCGTAAATGGGGTCGTCACTGTCTTAATTTCGGTATGCTCCAAAGATGTAAAAACTCATCATGACGGTGCTGGCGCGCAGCGACATAACTTCATGACAAGTGTACTCGTGCGCTGTAATTATGGATGCTGAAAAACCTTTGTGTATGTAAACTGTCATGTCAAGTCAACGGATTTTTGAGTGCCTGTGAACAGCAACGGCTTATTGAAACCCGGCATCGAAAGCTCAGATTGGTGACGATAATCGAACACAAGCGTTTCACCACAGATAACAATGTATTTGGAGCGACTGGCCACTGTCAAACCTCTCATAGTCTTATACAGTCCTCTGATGTTGGCGAAAACTATATTTGAAAGACGTTTTTGTGGTCGATGAGTACCGGGTTTCATTTCAACATCGCCACACATCATCAGCAGAAATGTCAAATCAGCAGTGTGAGAGGGCACAACGCAAAACAAAAACACACACAAATACATAATGCATGACGCATGCATGCACAAGCACACAACACATAAAATATACGTCCGAAATTTCATAACACAAAGCAAGAACGCAACACGCATAATACAAAGCAAAAATACACTAAATTGCGCACAAAATAAGAACAACACATGAGAGAACAAATAGTCAGGTGGCTCATTGTTATACACATTAAATCTCGAGACGAAACGACCAAAGGACGACAGTGATGACAAAGTATTAGATCAGGACAGAGTTAGTTGGCACCTCAGTGCGAGAAAAGGGCCGGGCGCGGACATAAAACGGGAAAGCCGGCCGTTAGCCGTGGGGGCGGGGCTAAAACGTTCAGCCCGGAGAAATCCGGGAGGTTGATGTGAAACGGTGAAAAAACATCGAGTGTTGCTGTGAGTTGGAAAGTATATAGCTTGTCAATGGTTGCGCGGGCGTAAAAATTTTCAAGATAGAAAAATAGAAAATTGGTAATTATTTGTAGTTGATTCAGAAACAATTTTAACACTATTTCAGAACGATGACAGAAGTGATAATGACAGCAAAAACGAAATTTAGACTGCATTGGTTTAGGTATTAAGCGAATAAAAATAAATGGTAAAAGTCTCACTTTCTGTTGAGCCAGTCAAGAAAAAGGTCCAGTCCTTCGATGAGATTCTTCTCATTGAACCAGTTGGTGTGGAAGGACATGACGTAGGGCGCTCGGTTCTGAGTGTAGTGCCGGTTGAAGTCTTCAATGAACCAGGCCAGAATGTCTTTGGGAGTGTAGTTGAACAGAACACACTGGTCCAAATACGGGCAATGGCCGCCTTCGTATCCATCAATGTAGTGAGTGTTCAACGGTAATTCCCATATGCCTGCGCAGAGAATAACAGCAAGCCGGTAGGAAGGATCCGATCTCTCTCACAAATATCACTGATTATGATGGAACGTGTATTCTCAGACCGTGATATAAGGCATGAGCACGTTGGTGCAACAATAAATATCAAGACATGACGGCCAATAAGCAGAGCATACAATAATAAAAAGACACGCTATATGAGTAGATGATACAAGTGCAATACAACTATAACACCGTACAATTGTACTACCCAATTAAATATTTTTTCATAAATTAAGCCACACTTACACACTTGCTATCTTTAAGCAGACCGTGAGAGATTTGCCAGCGCAACTGCAGTCGTCATCCAGCTGTTGGAGGTATGTTTCCATGAGAGCACCTCCAACTCTGAGCGGCTCTGAGCCTTTGTTGGCAGGCGCACACACAACGGCCAGTGGTGTATTTGGGTGGGTGACAGCATGACGGAGCAGAGCGATACGTTGACGGCGGATTATCTGGCTGGCAGGTTGACTCGCAGATTTCTCGTAGAGCATGTCGTTGGACACCAGCTGAGGGTAGCCGAGATTGCATCAATAACGAGGCAGTGTGCAATGACCGGCGTCGGCTTTGCTCAAAAAACTGTCAGACAACATCCATGTGTCGCTTGCGTAAAGGAGAACAGGCTCAACAAATACCCTGAACAGTTGTGCTTTCTCCGATATTGCTGCTGATGATGCCCAGAATATTGGGAGTTTCCGTGCAGCAATCCAAGCCAGTGCTCTTCTTCGTCCGACTGTCAATGTCAATGCCTCTCCTTGAGCAATTGTCAAGCGCAGGTATCGGTGGAACAGGTACAATGACAGAGAACCGCGTGCTCAAAGATGTCCCATTGTGCTCTGTGTCAGATATGAACAAAAGAACACGCGGTTCCTTTTCATATAGTCACTCGGGCGATATTGCTTTGGTTCGTTGGAAGGATAACAAGGCTGTCACAATTATCAGCAGCAAATACGGAGCGAACCCTAATGAGAAAGCGGCTCGGTGGAGCAGAGAAAAACGCAAAAAGGTAATGATTGACATGCCAGCTTCAGAGGCCATATATAACAAAACAATGTGCGGGGTGGATCTTCATGATCAATTTGTTGCGAGCTATAGAATAAGAATACGCTCGAAAAAATGGTGGCGGCCGCTTTTCGCTTGGCAGATCAACTCCATGGTTGTGAACTAGTGGCTATTGTACCGAATACTTGGACATGCTATATCGTTATTGCACCTTATACGTCAGTGTGCACTGGAAACTGTCTCCATTTATGGCACGGGCCCAGTGAGACCGGGACCTCGACCTATGCCCCTAGCTGGTTCTGCAGCTGGACCAGGAGCTGTACTAAGCAAAGATGGACATTGGCCTGCTAAAGGCACGAGCAAATATGGACGATGTCGCCACTGCTCCAAGAGGTCGGCTTACATATGCATCAAATGCAACGTTCCAGTGCATCCAGAGTGCATGAAGTATATCCACTCAGAATGAAGTATATAACATTTTTGTGAATGCTGGATATATGTATAGGGTCGTTACTTTGATATAATTATATTTTTATTTGTTCGCGCTGGATTTGTGTGTTTGATACATGTTCTTTCTCAATACAATATTGCACTTTGTCAATTGCTCCAGAAATATTTGAGACCTTGAATGAAATTACTAAAATACGTTTCTTATATTTAAAATTTTCCCGTGTCAATGACGTGTATTCTTGTTGTCAATCGTAGTCTAAACACGTGAAAGTTATGCACGACATGAATATTGGTGCAAGTGTTGATAGTGATTGCAGGAAATACGCGTCACCGGGTATATCTGCATAGATTATGGCTCATTATTATTTAAAAATTGAAATGTTCAAGAACAACTGCCCTAACTGAATTTTTACGTAAGCCATAGTGCATGATGAAGTTGAGTATTGTTGAAAATAATAGCAGGATTGATAATTGATAGACAAATATTGTCTATCTACCTAATTTTTGACTACGCTAACGACGAGTGGCAGCTATAGTTGACAGCTTGTATTTATATTGTGTTAAAATAATTTCTAATTCTAACTGTATGCTTATGTGTAAATAGCTTATGAGAGCAACATACACTGAAAAAAGTGTACGAAAATCTACCAGAAAATTGTCGTCGTTAATGAGTTAAGCTGACTGCCCAGATAGGCAAAGTTCTCGCAGGCGTCAATGCTGTATCCGTGCGAGGACAGAATGTCGGCAGATTCTTGCGCACCCATTAGCAGAGCCTTGCACTTGAAGGCATTGAGCTGCAGACCCACAGACACGGCGACCGCCATCAGTCTGGCTAGCTGTTTTTGAGCGTCGCTATGTTGGCAGAGGTCCAAGCTTCCCCGCAGGTCACCGCTGACAGAACCGCCTTTTCACAGTGAATTCCTGCTACTGCTGGATGCTACACCTCATAATTTAGTCCATGACTACAATGAACAAGTACGCTGAGAGAGTGTCTCCTTGTAGAACACCGCTCGATGTCTCAAACTGTTCGGTGTACTCGCTGCCGACCCTGACCTGTGCGACGGTGTTGGTGTGCAGACTCATTATGGCACTGACCAGCGTGTTGTCGACAACGTAGGCGAGCAAGATGGACTGCAGTGACCCACGGTTTACGCGATCGAACGTTTTGGAAAAGCCGACAAACACAACACACAGTGACTTTTTTCTTGCGGCAGGTATCTATACAGACACAAAGCGTGGCAATTTGATTAGACGTGCTTCTGTGAGGTCTGAAACCCGCCTAGATATTCAGCAACCTTTCTTCTAGTATTGTCTTTATGCGCTACAACAAGACTCTGTTGCACAGCTTGGCTGCAGCACAGATCAGAGAGATGCGACGTAAAGAACTCAGGGATGTACAATACCTAGTACATCCCTGAGTTCTTCGGGATGCTCACGATGTGCGACGACAACCATTCCGATGGAGGATCAGCTCGCTGCACTATCGCGTTGTTGTGTGGTAGGAGCAGAGACGTCAACAGCGGCAGTTTCCAAGCATCTGACGAGATGCCATCTTTTCCGGGCGACTTGACTAGAGCCACTGAGCCGCACGTCCGCTTCAGCTCTGTGAGGTTGACCCGCATTGCTGTGCGGAGGACGGCAATGTATTCTGCTGTGATATTGAACCAAAGTCCAACAAAGGGAACATACATTTAACATTTCAGTAATGAGGATATCACTGAAGTGTGCTCGGACTTTGTTGAGGCGCTCGCTGGAGTTCTCCGCATTCAAAAGTGATGAGTGCTTGTTCTTCCGCCCCATTATTGTGTTAATACACTGTCATGCAGCTGCACTTCTCCCACTATATCTGTGTCACTGCATTTTGCTTACCACGCTGTCGATAAACTCTTTACTCCGTCGCTCATAAACATCATGGAGAGAGTTTGTGTAGGAGATTGACCATTGTTTGGTGTTGTGCAAAGTTTTCCGGCGTTCTGTCGCTATGAGAGGGTCGTCCCACAGGGCGATCTTGGGCCCTCACGCGCGTGAGGGACGGGTCACGTCGGTTGCATGTACGACAGACTTAGCCAGGCTGGTGTAGCTTCCGTTGCCCTGTCTGTGCTGATTAATTACAGCGCCGTTAAACCTGTGCGCGCCAGTTTTCCCAGTGTTGCCCACTGGATTTGACGCTGTTGTCTATGTTTGACGCTCAACCACAGGCGCAGGCTCAGTGAGCACAGGAGCATGGAGTGGTCCAATGGGATGCAGTGGATACAACTTCGGGAGAATCTACACAGTATGCGACACCACTGGCGCTGAACGGACACATAGTCCAGTCGGGCCCTGAGGCGATTGGGTCCAAAGAATGTCGGAAAATTGTTTTGACGTTGCCGCATGACTCCATTTGCAGCAATCAAGTCGTTACTAGCCCGAAATCACTCACTGCGTCGGTTTGCGGTAATTTTCATTGCGGAAAGGCATGCCTGTTGTTGACTCCGATCGGTGGGTCTGCGTTGAAGTCGCCGACAACACAGGTGACACCACGACTTGCACCGCCGGCCACAAACGTAGTCAGCACATTTATGTATAATTCTGATTCGTCCAGTGCGGCTGAACATGCAGTGGGCATACATCAGTTTGCAATGAGCAGTCTGTTGGCCTTCAACAGGAATGTCGCTGTTGTAACTCGCGGGTGCGGATATTCGATGCTGAGGAGAGCTCGCCTGGCACGCGGAGACAACAAGAAGCCAACACCACCTTAACCTTGGCAGTTTGCAGCTGTAATCCAGAGGTCCAGCCGTGAACGTTGACAGATGTTGATGGGGCGGATACAGTTCGTCTGTGCTCCTGGGTGGAGATGATATCAATGTTAAATATATAGCTAATCTACAGAATTCATTAAGACGACAATTTTTCCGCAATGAACTCGTATTGAATGTTGCAACGTTTACAGCGGGGGCCTGAGGGCCTCACGGCTCCGGCTGGCACACCGCAAGTCCATCCTGTGTGTCCACTGAAGGGATCGCTTCCGCCTATGCGGCCGCGAACGCTTACCACGGCGAGCTGTCAACCCCATCACTAAATACACACGGAGCCGCAGTCACGGCCAGCACAGAAAAACACGTGTTCACAGTATGCTGCGCGTACACGACTGATATAAAGGATCTTATCTCTTTCTCACAAATGTCACTACAACACATTTGCTTCAGCATTTACCGCTCGAATCTCGTTGTTGGTGATGAAGGAATTTAAATTCAGGATGTAAGGTTGAAATTCCCGAAAACGTCTGGTAGACATCGTGAAAATTATGTTTCTATGCGGAGACACATCAGGGAGTTATGAATCCTAAATCTAACATACTCGGACTCGGGACCCGTAAAAACCATTATGACTGCGGTAGTCAAGGGTCGGTAGAATACACAGTTCATCAAATACCCAGTCTCATCCCGGTCGGGGAATTCCTTAATGGTTACTACGACACCATGAAGATTTCCGGAAATAGGCGGACAAATGGAAAAATATCACGAAACCTAGTAACATCGACAACGGAATTATGGATGAAAAATCAGAAATATGCATTTGATTCAGCATTTGGACACGGTCAGCAGCCGGGAAGTATACCTGGATATGAGGACGTGGGGCAGCCTCCCGATCGGCACTCGTGCGGCACCTGGTAATCCAAGGTGTAAGGCCACACGGGCACGCGAGACGGAGGCGATGTCAGTGAACTATCCCAGGCGAAGCCATAATCCATCATCATCTGTCAAAACAAACACCGAATGTAGCACGCATGGGGCAAATTCGCTCTCACATAACAACAACATGCATCTGATACAGCTCTCATGTGCAATAAAGAAAATAACAGACAAACAACGAGAATGAATATCAACGATATACACACAATTGACAAAAGGGGTATAACACTACAACAGTTTACTACCGCAGCGCCAGCGTTTATGTGTGTGCAGTGGCGGCGCCAAGGGGAGGCTTAGGGGGTTTGAGTTCCCCTAAAATATACAAGCCCTCCTAATCCCCCTCCCCCAAATCATAATAAAGGACAGTAAAGTTTCTTACCACTGTTGATGAATATTTATTATCCTAAATGCATGTCATTTAATTTTAATCTACAGTTGGTTCTATATTAATTACAGTCTACCCCGGATTTAAGAGAACCCCGGTAATGAGAGAGTACTTATTTGGGTCCGCCTTCAATGCTTGACGTGTGCTTTTTCCCGGATATAAGAGAACCCCTGATGTAAGAGACGTTTTCTCTAGTCCCGACAACTCTCTGAAATCCGGGGTACATAGTACTCCTATTTTATTGTTATTTAGTTTAATTCAATTTATTTCAATTGTGAAACGTTTTGTTCTATGTTTTGTTCAAACGTTAACGTTTCATTGTATTTTATGGATCTACTACCGTTTCGGCCAACGAACCATTTTCGCTAACGCTCGGCGATCGCAAAACGATGTGATGCATAATTGTATCGACGTTGGCCAAAATGGTACATGTGAGTGCATCTGACAGTGGCTTATCTAGTGACTGAAAGTTAAGCGGAGGACCATATTGTCCAATATTTCCCCAGCTGTATGTAGTTCAGTGGCTTTCAATCTTTTGAACGATTTTCCTCATTAACCTTTTTCAATATATGCTCTCCTAATATATATTACAATTATCTTTCCCCACTTTTTTCTATCTCCATTACCCGACATTTTTGTTCATTAAAACATATTCCCCAGTCCACACTTCATTTGAAGACTCTGTATATGTCTCTTTGAAGCTCTTCACCGCTTTGCTCATTTTCAATTACTTTCAACATCTCTGCATCGTCCGCAAACATGCTCATATAACACCGAACTCTTTCCGTGATCCTATTAATATGTCCTGTTAATATGCAGAATAAGCATCACCGATCCAAGCACCGAGCCTTGGGGAACCACACTTGTAACCTCTCTCCAGGGTGATTTGCATCCCTTAACAATTATCCTCATTGTACGCCCACATAAATATCCTCTCATCCATTCAAGCAACTTTCCATGAATCTCTCCTTCGTGCTGTATCGTCCATATCAGTTTACCATGTGAGACCTTATCAAACGTTTTCCTTAAGTCAAGATAAAAACAGTCTGCCCATCCGTCTCTCTTGGACTATATATATAACTCTGGAGCTCACCAGATTTGCTGAACACGATATTCCGGTTCCTAAAACCAAATTGAGCTTCATGCAGAATCCCATTCTCTTCCAAATAGCATATCCATTTGTCTTTGATTATACGAAAAAGTACTTTCTACAATCTTACAGATGACGCTCGTTAACGACACAGGTCTATAATTTAGTGGCTCTTCCCTGTTGCATCATTTATGTATTGGAACAATATGGGCACACGTCCACTAATGAGGAACGGTTGCACTACTCGAGGTACTTCATGTGACGTATGTGTGTGCGATTGTGTGTGTTTTATATGTTGTTTACACTGGCTACACCCCTGTGTCGACGAGTGCGGTTTGTTGGTGACGAAAGTGGTTGTGTGATTCACGCGGGTTCGGGTTGCTGTGTTGTTCTTTGATCAAGTGTATAGCGTGTTGGTTAAATATATTATGGTTGAGTATATGGCGCATAATTCATATTAAGCATGGCGCTGTCGGATTCAGGGTTATTACGCATAGCAGAATTACTTGAAAAACAGGCGCTACAGAACGCTGCCGTACTAGAAGCTGCTACTCAAAGAGAAGCAACACTTACTGCTCTAGTGGAAGAATTGTCTTTGCGTACTCAGTCACAAAATTCATAACCAGATGTGGGTCCAACACGAAATTACGTGTCTGCAAGTGCTCCGCAATTACATTGATCTTGCTCACTGAGGGAATTCCAAGCATGGAAAGAGAAATTTGATGGGTATGCATTATTGACCAGTCTGTCAATGTGTCCAATATCAGAAAAAATGGTTATCTTGCATTACGCGATTGACGATGAGTGGATCAGAATAATCAAATACAATTTGGGGATTCCTCGAGACTCTACAGTGAGTATCGAAAACGAGATGGAGGAAATTGAAAAAAACCTGAGACAACAGCGCAATATAATAATTCATCGTAGAGAATTTTTCAACAGAAATCAAGAACACGACGAAAAATGCGATGACATTATCTGTGCGATAAAAGAAATCGCGTCATTCTGTGATTCTTGCAGTCTTTGTCATAACGACATAATCAGAGACAATTCTAGTGGGCACAAATGACGCAGGATCTCTGCGTAAAATGCTGCAAACATCTGAGTTGACATAACAGAAAGCAGTAGACATGTGCCGAGCCTCTGAAAATGCGTCTCGAAATCAGAAGGAGCTACAGAGTGACAACAAAGATGTGTCCATTGATAGAGTCAGGCGCACCAGAAGCGCATCACAGCCAAGGCGACAAACGTATTCTAGATGTGGAAGAAAAGCACATTCAGAGGAAGAGACATGTGTGGCGCTACATGAAGAATGCCGAAAATTCCACAAGGTCGGGCATTTTGCTATTATGTGTAATTATGTGTAACGTCTAGGTTACACATAATTACGTCTATGTTGTAACGTCTCTAATTATGTGTATAATTATGTGTAAAACTGTGGCAACAAGTCCTGCAAGACAACACAAAAGGAGTCCATACAAAAAACAAAGAAATGCGTGTACCTCAGATCAATCTCTACATTGAGTCACAATCGCTGATGTATCGATGCGTCAACGCGACCGGCGCAAAGCCCCCACAGTGTCGATATGGGTAAAACCGTCCGATCGTGAACAATTCTGATTGGATTGTGTGCCAGACACGGGCGCTGAGGTTTCTGTGGTTGGACAGTCGTTGGCAAGGAAAACAGGCATGTCACTGAAAAATCTCACAGTGCCTAGAGAACAGCTCTACGCAGCAAACGGTCGCAGACTGGCGTGCCTTGGTACGTACTCTGCTGAGCTTACATTGGTCGATCAAACGTGTCAATCTGTGATATATGTGGTAAAAGGTTTGAATGGAGCCTTACTGTACTGGTATGACGCCGTGAAACTCCACATACTCCCTGATTACTTCCCACAGCAAATCCAATATGCTGAAGCGCGCAAACATGTCAAGCGGACAAGCAACGATACAAGCGGTCCGAAAGCACATGCATTGTCCATGACAAAATCCAAAATACTAAGACCAGTGAATATGGTAAACAAACCGACACATGTAGACGTGGATGCAGACGGCGAATATGAACGATGTCCATTGCAAGTAAACAATGACACCATTGTTACGGAACAGATGAGAAAGGAACACTTCGCCTCATAACAGAAAATGTTTCCTAGAGTGTTCAACAGTGAGAGACCTTTACGTGAAATGACCGTTGGTCCAATTAAAATCGAGGTCAGGGCAGATGCTCACAGTTATGCGGTGCGCGCAGCTCGATCTCTTCCATTTAACTGGAGAAATGACGTACATGATCAGCTACAGCAGTTGCAAGAAGACAGTATCATTGAACCGGTAAATCATCCGACAGAGTGGTGGCACCCAATCGTGCCAGTGGCAAAATGGTCGTGAACAGGCCAGATCATGGGATGCAACATAACAGTGGATTTCAACCCATCTTAAAAAATATGTGCGAAGACCGACATACCCTACACAATGTCCGCCGGACTGTGTCGCTTCTATCGAATCAGAAACACGGTATTTCACGAAACTGGACGCGAAATCAGGGTATTTTCAAATACCACTGGATGAGTCTAGCCGAGATTACACTTGTTTCATCACGCCGTGGGGCAGGTTTCGATTCACTCGTGCACCTATGGGATTGATTTCATCCGGTGGTGTCTACAACTGTCGTGGTGATGCCGCCATCGGGGACATTCTTAGAACGATCAAGGTCGTAGATGACATACTAGCTCATGATCGTGACTACAGCACGCATATCACTCATGTGTGGAACATTCTGAAACGATGTGACCGGGCGGGCATCACGCTGAACGCGGACAAGTGTATCTTTGGTGTGCCAGAGTTGAACTTCTGTGGAATGCGACTAAATTTAAGTGGCTACACAGCAGATGAAAGGACAATGGTAGCGATTCGTGATTTTCCATTCCCGACTTATATATCCGAACTACGGTCATTCATGGGCCTCGCGAATCAACTGGGATGTTTCTCCACAGAAATGGCGGTGCAGCAGAGCCACTGAGAGTATTGCTCAAGCCAAAAAAAGTCTGGAACTGAGATGAGACGTATGACATGGCGTTTCAAAATGTCAAGGATGCACTGACAATTCCACCAGTTTTGGCATTTTTCCACCCAAGCCGTCCAACGCGGTTGGAGACAGACGCGTCTCGTCTGAGAGGTATAGGTTTCGCTCTTCTGCAGCAAGACCAACAGAATATATGGCGACTCGTCCAGTGCGGCTCGAGATTCATGTCGGACGCCGAATCCAGATACACTGTGTGCGAATTGGAACTGCTGGCGTTACACTGGACTACTCGCAAGTGTTATACATACCTGGCTGGACTACCCTTGCTCACGGTAGTGATAGACCATCGACCACTGTTGCCGATTCTCAACTGCAAGGCACTCGTAAGCATCGACAATGGGCGATTACAATGATTGTGCGAAAAAATGCAGCATTACACCTTCAAAGCTATGTGGCGGAAAGGTCCAGACAACGCCATTGCAGACGCGTTATCACGCGCCCCGGTAAGCGAACCTCCTGAAGATGACAAGGACGGCGCCGAAGCTGTACGGATCCGTATTATTGAGTCAGTCACGGCGGTCGATGACAACGGTGCATTGATTACACCACTGAGGGATGAAACACTGAAAAACGTTCGAGCAGCTGGTAGGCACGATGCTGAGTATATCGCCCTACACAGTGCCATCATGGAAGGATTACCTCACGAGAAGGAATTATTGCCGGCCAGCCTCCACCAATACTGGCGTGTACGTGACAGTTTGGCGGTAGACGACGGGCTGATCGTGTACGGAGCTCGCCTTGCCATCCCTCAGTCGATGAGAAGACAAATAGTTGCGCGGTTTCATGATAGTCACCAGGGTATAGTGAAGTCAAAACAGCTTGCAGGACAAATCGTTTATTGACCCGGACTTGACAAGGGTATTGAAAACACAGTGAATGGATGTGAAATGTGTCGTAAATATGTTCCTAGTCAAAGTAAAGAACCGATGGTAAGTGATACGATACCATCAATAATTTTCCAATGTATATCTGCTGATTACTTTCAGGACGCGGGTCGTGTGTATTTGGTTTATGCTGATCGTCTGTCTGGTTTTCCTTATGTCACGTCGTGTCCGAGAGAGGCTACAGCGCGGCACTTGGTCGGTGTGCTGCGATCGATATTTGCCAGCGGCGGAGTTCCAGTTGTATTATGCACGGATGGAGGCCCACAGTTCACTGCGCGTCGCACAAAACAGTTTCTGACTCAATGGGAGTCGGAGCAGCGTATATCGTCTCCCCACTATCCGCAGTCAAATGGACATGTCGAAACGGCGGTCAAGCAGGTGAAGCGCCTCATCCAGAAAACCACACATGACGGTGATTTGGACACAGACGATTTTGCAAGAGGTCTGTTGGAGCTCAAAAACTATCCACGACTGAATGGAAGATCTCCAGCGCAGGTCGTTTTCGGCCATCCGATTTGATCGGCCGAACCAGCACACCACATATCGTTCGCTGGTGAATGGCAGCAAGCTGCAGAGGATTGCGACCGGGCAGCGGCAGCTGCAATCCAGCAAACCGAGAGGCGGTACAACGTTTCGGCCAGACCGCTGACAGCGCTGCAGACTGAACAACGAGTCGATGTTCAAGATGTGACGTCGAAAAGATGAGACAGAATGGGGATTATCGCGGCCATAGGACGACATCGTGATTTCGCTGTTCGGCTACCGAGTGGGCGTGTATTAAGGCGTACCCGAAGATGTATCCGGCCTCATCGCCCCCTCATTCCGTGCGCAAACTATGAGAAACCGGTCGGCAGAGACAAACCATCGGAAGGACAATTCGGAGAGCATGCTCAGCAGACGCCAATGAGTGTTCAAGATCAGCTGTTGCGTCGCGGGTGGAGCAAGCGCGTTCGTCTACGGCGCCTGACCGTGAGCTGGACCGATCAAACATACGACGGTCCAACTGGAGGGGAGGTGTGACGTATGTGTGTGCGATTGTGTGTATTATATATGTTGTTTACATTGGCTACACCCGTGTGTCGACGAGTGCGGTTTGTTGGTGACGAAGGTTGTTGTGTGATTCACGCGGGTTTGGGTTGCTGTGTTGTTCTTGGATCAAGTATATAGCGTGTTGGTTAAATATATTGTGGTTGAGTATATGGCGCATAATTAATATTAAACACTTTCCATGATGTTCAGCACTGGTACCAGCAATTGCTCCCTACATTCTTTCAGCACCACAGAAGTAACACCATCCGTACCGGTGGCCTTTCTTGGTTCTAATTAATCCAATCGCTTCCAAATTCCTGCAGTTTCCACCTTAATGTCTGACAGATCCAATGGAGAGGCTGATACAGTATAGTTGTTGGTATCGTATTTCTAGTTGAAAACACTCTGGAAATGTTTATGCATTACCTCACAAAATATATTGTGGTTTCTCGGATACTTCGCCCTCCACTCTCAACCTATCAACAACTGCTCTTTTTTCATTTTCTTATTCACAAAGTTGTATAACATTTTTGGCTTTTCCTTGCTCTTACTAACAATTATCCTTTCATATTCCCTTTACTCGCTTCTTCTCACATTTACATAAAGATTACGTGCAATTCTAGATTCTTCTCTTGTAATTTGTGTATTTCTTCTTCTCATTATATTCCACGTCTTCTCTTTGATCACTGTGGCAGTCTCACATTTCTTATTGTACCAGTCTCTAGCTTTATACAATGGCACATATTTGGCAAGACATTGTGAGTAAATCTCGAGAAACATATTGTACTTTTCCTGCACATGCTCTGCTTCCAGTAACTGCTTCCAATCAATTTCAGCAAAGTATGTTCTCATGCTGCGAAAATCTTATTTCCCGTAATTCAATTTTGGTTGTGCTGCACCTCCAGGTTTTGCTTGCACATTGTCATTTGTTCTACTTTCTAGTAATAAATGACCACTATTTCCCAGTGGATCACTATTTCCTTAGGGTGTTTTGTGAACACTAAGTCCAACCTAGATGGCTCGTCGTCGCCTTTGTATACCTGATCGTTTTGTCAACCCAATTTGTATGTGTTCGCGTGTGTGTGTGTGTGTGTGTCTGTGTGTGTGTGTGTGTGCGTGTGTGTGTGTGTGTGTTTGTGTGTGTGTGTGTGTGTGTGTGTGTGTGTGTGTGTGTGTGTGTGTGTGTGTGTATGTGTGTATGTGTGTGTGTGTGTGTGAGTGTGTGTGTGTGGGTGGTTGTGTGTGTGTGTGTGTGTGGGTGGGTGTGTGTGTGTGTGTGTGTGAGTGTGTGTTTGTGTGTGGTGACTTGCATATTGAACGGTTTAAGCGAGTTCGCTGCATTGCATGCATACGCTGCATACATGTAAATGTATGTCTGTGTGTTATGAATGTGTCATCCTTTTTGGTTGCCATTTTTGAGTCAGCCAATGATATCACTTGCGCTTGTACCAAGGACTACTAAATATTTGAGTATTTATAGTATTTTTTAGTCCTTGCCTTGTACATATAGGTATATAAACACGGCTCGATTTGGTGGATATGGTATATGGTATATGGTGGATATGGTATAGCGGCTGTACTTGAACTAGAAGTTATACAGCCCTAACAGAAAGCATTAATTATTATATATATATATATATATATTTGAACCCGCCCGTCGTGCTGAACAATTCATAAAGTAAAATTCATCTTCAATCCATAAAGTAAACTCAATACAAATTAAAAAGGAAAAAATGTCACCTGTATATAAGTTCACCAATACAAACTCTAAATCTGAATAATTTTATTTTAAATTTGACAAAATATTATCCCTCAATCCGCCTCATATTTGAACCTGCCCGTCGTGCGGAATAATTCAGAACACAAACACGTATCAAACAACGAAAATTCTAGCATGTAAACCCGCCCGTCGTGCGGAACAACATCAACATCATCAGCATCAACATGTATTTGTTATAGCGCACCGAAGGGCTCGGGCGCGACACGATTATAAACAGTTGGGAACACGGAATACGACTAACAGGACAGATGCAAAAGAAGTAAACTACAAATATGCAATAAAAGACAAAAAATATAGAGACAAAATATGGGCAAAACATACAAAACAGACGGACATGACGGACAAGACAACACGACTGAAACATACTCGTAATGACAACACAACACAGCAAACACAACTCAGGAGAATATAGTCAAACGTAGATAAAGTAAGCATGCAAATGAGAGAAGGAATACAAGTAAGAACAGGCTAAAGTAACAGGTTATAGTGATGCAAAATGTGTGAGAGTGTGAGAGACTGGGTCAAAAGAGAGGTCAAAAAGGTGTTTGGAGAGCTTAGAGCGGAAAGAATTGTAGGAAAGAGAAGAAGTAATGTGAGCTGGGATGTAGTTGTGAAGGCGAGGAGCGGAAAAAAAGAATGATTTGGAGGACCAAGGAGATTCATTTACAGCACGAGGGCAGACAAGGGGAAGAGGAATTCGGGAAGGAGTGAGGCAAGGAGTGAGGAGAAGTCGGAGATAGGATGGCTGATGAGGATCGTGGAGAAGCTTATATATCAGACAATACAGGCGAAAGTGAATACGTGGAATATAAGGGAGCCAGTGAAATTGAAAAATAAATTGATAAGTGTGACGACAAGGAACAGGATGAAGGACAAAACGACAGGATTGATTAATAACGCGTTGTAGGATTTTAAGAGAACGACGAGGAGCATGGATGTACAAAGAATTACAATAGTCGAGTCTAGAGAATACATGAGAGTGAATAAGTTTGATTGCGCAAAGGTTTGTCGAGATATGAGCGTATAGGATAGAGGGACCCCAAGATAAGACGGCAAGTGCGGGCGACAGAGAAAATGTTGTCGAAGGAAGAGAGAGAAGAGTCAAAAATAACTCCGAGATTGCGAACTGTCGAGGATAGGATAAGAGGTAAGCGAGGAGGAAGAATACGAGGAGGATGAAGAGCCAGAAACTCAGACTTGGACGAGTTGAGGAGAAGGTGACGGGAAGACGCCCAAGAAGAGATGGTGGATAGGATGTCAGAGAGAAAAGACGGAGAAGGAAAAGGAAGAGGGATATATAACTGAATGTCATCAGCGTAGATATGAAATGAGATGGAATACTTACGAAGGATATGACAGAGGGAGGACATGTAAAGGTTAAAGAGTATCGGACCAAGAATAGATCCCTGAGGGACACCTGATGAGGATGGATAGGATCAGATACAGAGGAACTGAAGTTGACAGAGTAGGTCCTTCCCGAAAGGTATGATTTAAGGAGAGAGAGAGCAGAAGACGAGATACCAAGATGAGAGAAGTCGTGAATTAGGATATAATGATTTACAAGGTCGAAGGCGGAGGACATATCGAGAAGAACGAGAAGAACAGAGCGACGGTACGAGAAGTGCGAAAGGATGCCGTTGAAGATAGAAAGAAGAACTGATTCGGTAGAATGAGAAGGGCGAAGCCCGGATTGGAAGGGATCAAGAAACTGGCAGATGATGGGGGAAAGTTGTGCGGAGATAGCGGACTCGAGAAGTTTAGAAGCAAAGCTCAGAAGAGATATAGGACGATAGTTACTAAGTATAGAAGGGTCAAGGTTCAGTTTCTTAAGAATCGGACGGACAATTGCATGTTTGTCAGCGAGAAACTGGCCGTGAAGAAAAGAGGAGTTGATAAGATGCAGGAGATAAGGAACCAGGGAAGGAAGGGATTTGGAGATAGCAAGGAAGTTGATGGGATCAGCTGGTGAGAAGGATAGCTTGGAGGAGGAAACGAGGGAAAGGATATCATGAAGATTAATGTGATAGAAGGACGTAAACCGGTGATGAGTGGAAGTGTGAGTGAGAGCAGCACAATTGGTGGGAATACTCGATTGTGTGAGTTTTACTTTTTCAGAGAAAAATGTTGAGAACTCGGGAGCCGTTAGAGGAGAGGAGAAAGCAGGAGAGTGAAGACCGCAGAGAGAGTTCATAGTGGACCACAATGACTTGGATAAAAGAGAAAGGGACGAGATTTTGGAGCTATAGTAGCTACTTTTAGCAGCAGAAAGAGCAGAAGTGAAAGATGAGCGAGCGAAGCAAAACAAAAGCCAATCGGAAGAAGATCGTGAACGCCTCCAGGTACGCTCAAGACGTCGTTGAAGAGATTTGAGTACACAAAGCTCAGGAGATGACCAAGGAGGAGAGCGAGAGGAAGATGAGCGAGTTATGATGGGAAACATACAATTATTTATATGGGAGAGTGCGGAGGAGAAATAGGGATAGATATCATGGGGAGGAAGATAATACAGAGCAGTGATAGGGAGACAGGAGGATAATAGTGAGTGAAATTGAATGGAATTAAAACGTTTGCAGTTACGATAGATGGACGGAGTATGACAAGAGGGACAAGTGAGCGGCAGAGTAAATAAAAGTAGGCTAGGGTCAGAGACAGAGGAATCAAGAGGAAATACAAAGACATCGGAAAGGACAGGATCAGACGAGAGAAATGTGGAGGGAAACAGGACTAGATCAAGTGTATGGCCAGATATATGTGTAGGAGAGAGGGAAGAATAAGAGAGACCATGGGAAGTAAGTAATGAGATAAAATTCAAGTATTAAGGATTGGCCGAGGGTGAATCAAGCCAGAAGTTAAAGTCGCCGAGTATGATAAAACGGCTGGAGAAAATAGACGAGACCGCTTCAATGAGAGGAGGAAACTCTTGAAAAAACATCGCGGAAGTGCCGGGGTGATTGGGACGGTAAATGATAAGGATGCAAAACTTGTTAAAAGAGGCGACCGAGAGGGTGAGAGCTAGGAATTCGAATGAGGTGGGAGAAGAAACCAGATTGGAAAGGGACGAAATGGAGACACCTTTGAAGAATAGACAACCTACCCTGCCACCCGAAGACTTAGAACTGTCGCGCGATTTGTGTAGGAATGAAGAACATGAAGGTAAGTTAGCAGAGAATGAGGAAATATCAGAATCAAGGAGCCAGGTTTCGGCAAGACAGAGAATAGACAGATTATGTGAGGCAAAAAGGTGAGATATGTGAGTTGTTTTACTTCGAGCCGATCTGATGTTGAGAAATCCAATTGTAAGTTCCTTAGAGTTAAAATGTGGACTAGGTGGAGGGGAGGGAAGAGAGGAAAAGGAGAGGGAAGAGATGGAAGAGCGACAAGGAAATTGCGTTGAAATAGAAAGAGGAAGGGAAGAATGGCTAGAAGGCGATAGTCAATTTAGCATTGGCGAGGGATGACGAGGGAGGACGGTCGATGGTGAGGGGGTGGGAGCAAAGAGAGTGCGGGCACGGATAGAATTGCGGACAGCCAAGAAGGAAGAACACTGGGGAGAAAAAACAGAATGGTTAGAAGTGTGGCCGTGATTGGTGCAGTTGACACATTTCAGTGTGCTGCGATCAGAACAGGCGGAGGAGGGGTGGGGACCAGCACAATAGCCACAGACGGGTACTTTTGTGGAGCAACGCTCAAACTTGTGACCAAGTCCACAGCAGCAAGAGCAGCGAGTCACCCAAAACCTGTCATAAACGCGACAACAGCGTAGGTGGACGAAGAGGCGATCACCTCTCTCGCGAATTTTTTGCCGAACTCCCGGTGAGACTCCCAGCACGGCATGAGAGCGACCTTCTTTAGGCGGGGTGATGAAGAATAACTAGAGGTCGGCTTCTGGGACATCAGTGAGAAAACTGTTCTTGGCACGCAGGGAGGCCAGCAGACTATCAGGGGACGAGGGTGGCACATCCACGAGGGTGATTTTCGGCAGAATTGTTTGCTGTTTATTCAGCACTGCTACTTGCACTCCGTCGATGTTGTCGGCAAGCAACTTGGCTGCCTGGGCAGCGGCGTCTTCGGTGGAGCAGCGCAAAACAAAATCACCAGATGATGTAGGACGGGCCGTTTTCACTTGCAACGTTTGCAGATGTTGCTGCAAGTTATCAGCTCGTACAGGCTCTTTACTTTTGTTTTTTTACCACAAGAACAATGGTGCGGGCTGGTACGTTGTGGTGGGAAGCGGTATTTTTATCAGTGTTGGCAGAGGCGCAGCGAGAGGGGTGAAAGTCACGCAGATCATCAAGCAGCTCAGTTCGCAGCTTGGTTAAGCGGGACTCCATCACCGATGTCACTTTCTCGACAGTCAGTGGATTACGCTTGACTGATACAAAGTCAGTCTTGCACAAAGCACAAACCCAAAACAGTTTATGCTTCTTGACAGCATTGTATGCCGGTGTAGAAAGCGCAGTGCATGAGGGGTGAAATACGGCGGAGCATCCTTCGCACACAATGTGCGCGACGGCGGAAACGGACTCACCGCAACAACACAATCGATCAATGTCAGAACGGTTGGGCATTGCGGTCACAACACTCGCGCACAGAAAAAGACAGAGTAAATAATGAAGACACGGAGCTCACAGAAACAGCACCACTCGCGACGGCTACTCGACGACGACTGAACAATTCATACTATCGAAACGGAACAATTCATACTATCAAATTTGTATTCAATTCATAAGAGAAAATAAATATGATTTAATAAAGAAAAGAGTAAACCCAAAAAAAGTCTAAATTTCGATATTTTTATATTATTTTGACAAAATAGTTTGCCTAAACCGCCTCATATTTAAACCTGCCCGTCATGCTGAATAATTCAGAACTCAGACACAACTTTTGTATCGTAATGTTTCCGAAATATATGTATAACTTAACATCACCATCTAGCATTAAAACCCGCCCGTTTTGCAGAACAATTAATAAAGTAAAATAAATATTGAATTAATAAAAACTATTAGAAATTTAAAAAGAAAAAGAAGACCCATAAAAAGTCTTAAACAATAGAAAAGTCTGAATATGAATGGTTTTATTTTAGATGTGGCAAAATATTTTCCCTCGAACAGCCTCGTATTTAAACCAGACCGTCGTGCGGAACTATTAATAAAATATAATGAATCAAAAAGCAAAAATCTTATCCAATAGAAAAATTTAAATTTGTAAATGCTTGTTTTAATTATTGACGAAGTTTTTTCCCTCAACACTGCTCAAATTCACACCCGTCCTTCGTGTGTAGTAATTCAGAAGTTTAGCACTATCAAAAGAATGAAACTTTCTGTCATCTCTATAATTCCAGATTAATGCTTCCGCTAAAACAGCACATGAATATAGTTGGCATTGCATGATATTACTACCCATATCCTTATGCAACTTAAGCGAATGCAACTTGAAATTAAACCAATTCAATTACACAGTAAAATTCCGTAGTTTACTTTGTTCCCAGTAGCATTTTACCCGCCCGTCGTGCGGAACAATTCATGTGTTTGAAATAGAAAGGCTATATTGAGGACAATAAAGCCTTTCTATTCAGTATAGTGTAGCATTAATTAAACTGTACGCAATATAACCACACCATCCATGCTTGTAGCTAATATGATGCATTATTAATTGTGATTGGGCTTGAGTGAAATTTAATCGGTGTATATTCCTGTGTAATCGCAAGTGCGCATAATAGCTGTCAAATTGGCAATATGTCCTTTTGACTCTACACCGCCGTAACTTCCGTTAGGCACACTTTGGAAAATTACAAATTATACCGTATTGTAGAAAACATAATTTCTAGCACGATGGTATAATTTACTTTAATGTGTGACAAATAGTTATTGAGAAATGGGTAGAAAAATGAATTAATTTTAGTCGCCCGGTGTTCAAGTGAAATGTTGGATGTATTTGAGAATTTTGCCAATTTTACACGTTTTTTGTATCATTTGTGGGTGTAAATTATAGCTTATCTTGTAGAACACAAAAGTATCTACGACAGGGGCTCCCAACTTTCTTGTACTTGGGACCCCCTTCCCAAGACCTCGGAGTCCACGCGACCCCTTTTGTTTTGATTTTGCAGACTGTCACACTTGACATTGAATATATAAAAATGGTTGATATAGTAGGGTGTATTTTCTGTGATAGAGAGGGAAAGAAAAGTCTAAAAAAATGTTCAAGAATCCAGTACTTTTAGGGGGAAATGAAATCACATTGGTACAACCTGAACAAAAAGAACATATATTCCTTAAAATGACATTAACATGGGTTTGAACAGCTATTAAACCCAGCTAGTGGGATGTTTGATGTTGCATTTCAGCAGTAAGCTTTTAAATTCGTGGCCGAGCGTTTGTTAGAGCCAGTCTCATGTCATCTCCAACATCCAATCTGTTCCTATTCTTTGTTTTTATAAGTTAATGTTTTAAACTAACGTAGCACACGTTTTGCTTTGCACCGAAGCAAAAAAAGAAAAATGTTAGTTCATGAGAAATGTAACTGATGAAACAAATATAATGATATCCTAATTTACTTTTTACAAGGCTAGGCGACCCCAAGTCAAAGCTTCGCGACCCCCCAGTGGGTCACGACCCACCGGTTGGGAACCCCTGATCTACGAAATGGTATAATTTTTATAGCTGTACCATTGCTGGTTTATGAAAAGCAGATGGCAGAATATTGACCAAAATATTCACGGTTTTCAGTGCTAATTTTGCCTTTTTGACATTGTCATTTTGACTTCACACCGCCGTAACTTTTTATAATACACTCTGGAAAATTAATATTTATACCGTGCTGTTGAAAAACTAAATTCCCAGCATGTATAATAGCATGCATGGTATAATGCAGCAGCAGCATGGCATCATTTATTTAGATGTGTCATAGTTAGTTGTTGAGAAATATAGAAAAAAGTAAAGAAAATCGGACGCCCGGAGTTAAAATATAATTTTGAATGTAGATTGAAATTTTGTCATTTTTACATGTTTTTATATTTAATTTTTGGATATGAATTATAGCCTATCTTGTATTCTCTACACAGTGGTATAATCTGTATTGCTGTACCATTTCTGGTTTAGGAGGACTCGATGGAAGAATATTGACCAAAATTTTCGCATTTTTCAGGGTTCATAATGTCTTTTCACCGCTATAACTTTTTTTGGTTCTATTTTTAGCCCATTTAAAATTTAGCCTATCGTATAAACAGGATAAATTCCAACGTGATGGTATAAATTGTTAGCGGGTACGCCAAGTGGTGGCCGAGTAGTAGCTCATAGAATATGGACCAAGGAGGGTAGGACACACACACACACACACACAGGATCTCTTTTATATATATACTAGCATTAAAACCCGCCCGTTGTGCGGAGGAATTCATAAAATGGAATTAATATTCATAATAATTCATATTCATAAAAATATTCCAAATTAAAAAAGAAAATGAAAACTCATCAGTGTCTTACTAAATAGAAAAGTCCAAGTGTGAATATTTTTATTTTTATTTTGACATAATATTTTCCCTCAACCCGCCTCATATATAAACCAACCCATTGTGCGGAATAATTCAGAACACAAACACGTAACAAACAATGAAAATCCTAGCATGTAAATTCGCCCGTCGTGCGAAACAGTTCATACTATTAAATTTGTATTCAATTCATGAGAGAAAAGGAATATGAATTAAAAAAGAGTTGAGTAAACCCATACAAAAGTCTAAATTTCTATATTTTCATATTTATTTTCACAAAATAGTTTGCCTAAACCGCCTCATATTTATACATGCCCGTCGTGCTGAATAATTCAGAACTCAGACACGAAACAATGAAAAATGACTACACTTTTTCATCATAATGTTTCCAAAATATTTTAATAACTTAATATCACCGTCTAGCATTGAAACCCGCCAGTTGTGCGGAGCAATTCATAAGATGAAATTCATATTTAATTCATAAACATATTGCAAATTAAAAAAGAAAACTCATTAAAATCTTACTCAATTGAAAAGTCTAAATTCAATTATATTTTTTGACAACATATTTTCCTTCAGCCCGTCTCATATTTAAACCCGCCCGTCGTGCTGAACAATTTATAAAATAAAATGCATATTCAATCCATAAAATAAAATGCATATTCAATCCATAAAATAAACTGAATACAAATTAAAAAGCAAAACATTTAACATTTTCCCTCGAACAGCCTCATATTTAAACCCGCCCGTCGTGCGGAACAATTAATCCCCAACACCAATGGTTCTTTATATATAAACCAACTAATGACAACTAACTAACTAATACTCAAATGGTTCTTTATTATATAATAATGGTTGTGTATTTAATGGTTCTATATGGTACAATAATTCAGTAGTTTACTTTGTTCCCAGTAGCATTTTACCCGCCCGTCGTGCGGAACAATTAAGCCCCTGATCTATACCATTGAACCCGCGCAATTATGTCACCTCATATTCAAGCATACACACACAGACAGACAGATAATTTCTTCTTTATGTATATATATACCATTGGACCTGCGCAATTATGTCACCTCATATTCAAGCATACATACACAGACAGACAGATAATTTCTTCTTTATGTATATATATAGCATTAAAACCGCATTAAAACCCGCCCGTTGTGCGGAACAATTCATAAAAATATTGCAAATTAAAAATAAATAAGGCAAACTCATGAAGACCTTAATCAATTAAAAAGTCTAAATTTCATTATTTTTAATTTTATTTTGACAAAATATTTTCACTCAACCCGCCTCATATTTAAACCCGCCCGACGTGAGGAGAAATTCAGAACTCGAACACCATCCGTTCTGGTTCTTGAAGTCAAATCCATTAGTTTTGTATATGAATTCATTCTATACGGTGAAATTGAACGTTTTATTGCTGCCCGCGGGACATTTTTATTTCATAAAAATGAGCCATCGCTTCGTTTGCGTTTGAAGCCCCTGATAATTGAACCAGCGAACCATGAGCCAGCGCAATTATGTCACCTCATATTCAAGCATACATACACAGACAGACAGATAATTTCTTCTTTATGTATATATATAGCATTAAAACCCGCCAGTTGTGCGGAGCAATTCATAACATGAAATTCATATTCAATTCATAAAAAATATGGAAAAATAAAAATGAAATAGGGTACACTCATAAAAATATTAATCAATTGAAAATTATAAGTTTAATTATTTTTATTTCGACACAATATTTCCCCTCAGTCCGCCTGAGTAATTTTAAACCCGCCCGTCGTGCTGAATAATTCAGAACTCGAACACGATCCGTTCTGCATCTTGAAGTCAAATCCATTGGTTTTGTGTATGGATTAATTCTACAGGGTAAATTGAACGTTCTATTGTCTATAGTTGCTGCCCGCGGAACATTTTTATTTTAAAAAAAAACCTTTTTTTAAATGAGCCATTTGAAAAAAGGATCTAAAAACACTTTTTTAAACCCACCCGTCGTGCGGAACAATTCATACAATAAAATTCATATCAAATCCATAAAATATAATGAATACAAATCGAAAAGCAAAAAATGTAACCTATAAATATCTTAACCAATAGAAAAGTCTAAATGTGAATATTTTTGTTCTTATTTTGACAAATATTATCCCTCAACCCGCCTGATATATAAATCTGCCCGTCGTGTGGTATAATTCAGAACACAAACACGAAACAAACAATGAAAGATGATGAAATCTTTTCATCAGACTGTTTCCAAACTATATTTATTACTTAACATCATTCCCCAATATCATTTGCTTAAGTACTATTTCACTTTTACCGCTATAATATTTATTGTTAAAATTTATATATTTTCCGCTATCATTAAAACCCAATATAACCTGAGTCAAACCTACCCAACCCAACCCAACCATTCAATCTTGACCGCTCTCAGCCTAGTCTGAGGTGATTTAACTTATTAGTTTGTGATCACAAAATATACTGATGCGATCATAATTTGTAATCAGAAGACTGAGATTATCTACCCCAGGGGTCCCAAACACGCGGCCCACCAATACTTTTCTCTCAACCCGCCAATATAGTATCGGGACCAAACTGTAAGGTAGCTAAATTCACATTTGTTGCATAATGCGATATAATTTTACACCATTATCATATTATCTCATAATTCCCGGTTAATGCTTCCACTAATGCATCATATTCATACAGTTGTTATTTTTTGGATTACATCGATAATGCAGCCCTTGATATTACAACCGATATTATATTATGCAATCTATATTCTGCTACGTATTATTCCTAATACATATATCATCAGATCGCAAAATATATTTAAAGGTTCACATCATTCTCCAAAATCATTTGCTTAAGAGCTATTCTACTTTTATCGCTAGAATATTTACTGCTAGCAAAATATCATATACCTCGCTATCATTTAAACCCACTCTTTATAGATACATTTAATTCGCCCGTCGTGCGGAACAGTTCATAAAATATAATTAATATTCAATTCATAAAAAAGTAGTGCAAATTGAAAAAGAAAAACAAACCCACAGGAAAGTTATAGCTAATCTAAAAGTCAAAATGTGAAATTTATGTTTCAATTTAGAAAACATGTTTTTCCACAACACTATCAAAACAATGCAACCTTCTGTCATCTCTATAATTCCAGGTTAATGCTTCCGCTAAAACAGCATAAGTTGGCATTACATGATATTGCAACCCATATCCTTATGCAACTTATGCTTATGCAACTTGAAATTAAACCAATTAAATTACACAGTTAAATTCAGTAGTTTACTTTGTTCCCAATAGCATTTTACCCGCCCGTCGTGCGGAACGTTATTGAGGACAATAAAGCCTTTATATTCAGTAGAGTGTAGCATTAATTAAACTGTACGCAATAAAACCACACCATCCATGCTTGGAGAAAATATGATGCATTCTTAATTGTGATTGGGCTTCAGTGAAATTTAATCGGTGTATATTCCTGTGTAATCGCAAGTGCGCATAATAGCTGTCAAATTGGCAATATGTCCTTTTGACTTTACACCGCCGTAACTTCCTTCAGATACCCTTTGGAAAATTACAAATTATACCGTATTGTAGAAGAAAAGATTTCTAGAACGATGGTATAATTTATTTTTATGTGTAACAAATAGTTACTGAGAAATAGTAGAAAAATGAATTAATTTTAGTCGCCCGGTGTTCAAGTGTAATTTTGGATGTATTTGAGAATTTTGCCAATTTTACACATTTTTTGTATCATTTGTGGGTATAAATTATAGCTTATCTTGTAGAACACAAAATTCTCTACACAGTAGTATATTCCTGTGTAATCGCAAGTGCGTAAATTGTGATTGGACTTCAGTGAAATTTAATCAGTGTATATTCATGTGTAATCGCAAGTACGCATAATAGCTGTCAAATTGGCAACATGACATTTTGACTTTACACCGGCGTAACTTCCTTCAGATACACTTTGGAAAATTAAAAATTATACCGTACTGTAGGAAACAAAATTTCTAGCACGATGGTATAATTAATTTTAATGTATGACAAATAGTTCCTGAGAAATGGGTATAAAAATGAATAAATTGTAGTCACCCGGTGTTCAAGTGTCATTTTGGATGTATTTGAGAATTTTGCCAATTTTACACGTTTTTTGTATCATTTGTGGGTATAAATTACACCTTTTCTTGTAGAACACAAAATTCTCTACACAGTAGTATATTCCTGTGTAATCGCAAGTGCGCATAATAGCTGTCAAATTGGCAATATGTCCTTTTGACTTTACACCGCCGTCACTTCCTTCAGATACACTTTGGAAAATTAAGAATTATACCGCATTTTAAAAAATACAATTTCCAGCACGATGATATAATTTATTTTAATGTGTGACAAATAGTTCCTGAGAAATAGGTAGAAAAATGAATTAATTTAGGCGCCCGGTGATCAAGTGTAATTTTGGATGTATTTGACAATTTTGCCAATTTTACACATTTTTTGTATCATTTGTGGGTATAAATTATAACTTTTCTTGTAGAACAAAAAATTATCTACACAATAGTATAATTTTTATAGCTGTACCATTGCTGGTTTATGAGGAATAGATAGGGGAATATTTACCAAAACATTCACGGTTTCCAGTGCTAATTTTGCATTTTTGACTTTGTCATTTTGACTTCACACCGCCGTTACTTTTTTTCAATACACTTTGGAAAATTAAAAATTATACCGTGTTGTAGCAAACAAAATTCCCAGCATGATGGTATTATTTATTTAGTTGTGTGATAATTAGTTTTTGATACATAGAGAAAAAAGTATAGAAAATCGGACGCGTGGAGTATAAATATAATTTTGAATATAGATTGAAATTTTGTCATGTTTACATCTTTTATGTTCTATTTTTGGATATGAATTATAACCTATCTTGTAGAACAGAAAATTCTCTACACAGTGGTATAATCTGTTTGGCTATACCATTTCTGGTTTATGAGGAGTAGATGGCAGAGCATTGACCACAATTTTCGCATTTTTCAGGGTTCATTTTGTCTTTTCACCGCTATAACTTTTTTTTATTTCATTTTTGAAATTTAAAATTTAATCTAAAGTGTAGACAAGAAAATTTCCAACGTGATGGTATAAATTGTTAGCGGGTAGGCTGAGTGGTGGCCGAATAATAGCTGATAGAAAATGGACCAAGGAGGGTCGAACACACACACACACACACACACACACACACACAGACACACACACAGAGGATCTCTTTTATATATATAGATATATATATATATATATATATATACATATTATTAATATTAATTCTTATTATTTATTAATTATCAATTAGTATTATTTATTAATTATCAATTAGTATTTATTATAATATTATTTATTATCATATTATTTATTATCATATTATTTATTGAGGGTTATAGAGGATTAGATTGTTTCATAGGGAACACCACTGAACAACGTAAAACACACGGCACGCCAGTAATATTTATACACACCTATTACTCTATGTATTCATACACCTATATACCCACTTCGTACAGTTATCTAACAAGGAATATAAGAAAACAAAATTATCAACACCAATACCACGGCCGATTGACTTATATTAGGAAGATAAGTGCCTTTAAAAACCAGCCAACAACACGCACTCACACGCGCACACACACGCACACACAGAGAGAGACTAGTTACATTCTGCGAGCACGGTGGAGAAGACTCACGTCATACTGATTGTTGTAGCCAGGCTTGAGGCGCGAAGCCCTGACTCCGAGCACCTCGTAGGAGGACACATTGCCCCAACGCTCCAGCATGCTGCGCATGCCGACCATCTCCTGCACCCACTCATCGTACGACTCGTCGGCCAGATTACGCGAGCTGCCGACCGACAACACAACGTTGATCAGTGGTAGGCAGGGTCCCAGGCAGGGACACCAGGATGTCAAATAGACCCGTCTTCCTTCCTTTGACCAATATAGGTGATATGCAGTGCAGCATAGATGCAGTTTAATACATGATGGTCAAATATATATGAAAGCAACTTTTCTCAGGTTGTCTTTAATTAAGCTGTCTTTCTACAGCCGAAGAGTTAGCGGAAGAAGAAATATCACTAAGCGAGCCTGGGACAGATTCAAAGCGCAAACTTCCTGGTCAGGAGTTCGGCGCCCACGCCACAGAGTTGTTGAGGAAGGAAGAATATAACTAGCTGCTTCTGGTTTATACCGGAACTTACGTAACACTGTACACGGCCATTTCGTGACCCTTGTGATAAAGGTCCTGCACCATTTGATAGTTGGTGTACTCGTGACTGACGAAAAACGTGCCCCGCATCGGACATTCGTTGGGATTTTTGAAGGCCGAGTCATTGAAGAGTTTCAGGTAGTGCCTGTAATTTTGGCCGTTGATAGCACCGTCCAGAGCAATGATAACCATTTGAGGAACCTGCACAGTAGAGAGAACGGCACATTGTTGGTGAATATCTGCAATTGAACAAACACTATTATTTCAATTGAAAAAAATATAAGTGCATACGTCTTTTAGCGTTTCGAAACTCCGTAGAAACTAGTGTGTTCCGCAAGCTACCGGTGGTTTCCGGCAGTTCTACCTGTTCAGGATCGAGGTCTCCGGGAATTCTCGTGCCGTCCTTAGAGCAGAAACACTCCGGCAGTTGACACGCGGCTGGGTCACACGGCACGGCCGCATAAGGGTTCTCAGTGGTTGACGGCGGCTCGGCTAATGTTGAGAATATAAATTTAATCGAAATACAAAAGAAACAGTCACACAAAATTAACTAAGATTATTTCGATTGAATATAATTATTATCATTAATTGTAATAATGAGTACACCGTCATGCCAGTGAATTCGCCAACCGATTGAAAAAATATCCATCCACACACACATACAGCAAAATTGATTATCAACGAAAATAACCTCTAAAGAATACTTACTCGTTACACATATAAATATACACGCTCATACACACTTGTGTGTGTGTGTGTGTGTGTGTGTGTGTGTGTGTGTGTGTGTGTGTGTGTGTGTGTGTGCGTGTGTGTGTGTGTGTGTGTGTGTGTGTGACCTCGAAAGAACTTATAGACAATAGCAGCTTAAAAAGTATTATCATCTGTGAATTGCACGTGGGAGATCTATCAGTCTGTCTGGCCTTGACGAGTGTGTGTTGCCAGGAATTCACTGCATGTTCACATTCACTGAACGGCAATTATGGGCGACTACTAGCTTTCTGTCATATCGCCGTCCCATCACAGCATGTAAATAAAATATATTGATAATTGCGATATGAATTATAGAAAAATTAAAAAGACTGAATAAAAAAGTACGCTTATAGATTAAATGCATGCAAAAAATGTCAACAGTAAATAAAAATGAGTGTCCTGAGTGCAACCTACCTCATTTGAATACTTTTCATAATTTATGTGTTCACTATTAGTTTTCTAAAAATGAATTGTACTGTATGTAAATTTTGTGTGTGTGTGTGTGTGTGTGTGCGTGTGTGTGTGTATGCGTGTGTGTGTGTGTGTGTTGACAGTGCATGGTACAGTTTTCTATACCACAAGCTGGTTGTGGAGTGAAACACTCACTGGCTTCCACAGGTCCACACACGGCCTCGTTCTTGTAGGTGCACTGTTTCTTGATGGCGTGCCAGTAAAGACCTGCAGGACAGCTCTGCGGATGCGGAAACTCATCCGCACATTGGTAGAACCTGCACTCATCAAAACACGAAGATAACATTTTCATCAGGATTTCATTCGACTTCAGAATACAAATTCCTGAAAACTGAAACCTTCCTGATGACTAGGGTGACCTTTTGTTGCGCTAAAAATCAAGAAAAGTGGCGCTAAAAATCCTCAACGGTTGCGCAAATTTTCAAAAAATGCAAAACGCTGCATTTATAATAAAACACCGGATGTTCAGGCAGAATGCTGTAAATGCCTATATTTGCCAATTTTCAAGGTTATCCGGATAAATGACTATTTTGCTCATTTTTCGAAAATATTGCCTATTTGATCCAAAAAATACGTTTATTATATAAACTGGTGTCCTACGTCGTATAAATAAGTATTGCGTCGAAAATGTAGCATGGAGGAGCTACCACTAGGCTTAATTTCCAGTGCAATTTAATGATACAGGGTTGCATACGGCATTGACGTTCATCTCCGGTACGCTTCTCGTGTGTATGTCTGGCCAGGTTTGTATGTTTGATTGCACTCTGAGAACACTTCATGTTACATCTGCTGAGTCTACCGGTGACTAAAACTATAGATAACGTGACGTCAGAAACAGAGTATTGAAATAATGAAGTCTCTTCCTACAAAATTAGTACAGCAGGACCTCGTGCTTATTAAATCACACTTTTCGACCTTGCCGCAAGTGATTCGTTCATTAGAACAACAAAACTCACTGGCGGCTGCTTTGAAGGAGTTGGAGTCTGCTACACAGAGCATAAATGATGTTCCTGGCGAAAATGGGCGTGCTGTGCAGGCAAGGCTCAGGAGTGCCCTCGAGGAAAATGAAGACTTCGTGGAGCTACAAAGATGTTCAAAGGCTGAAGGTTCAAAGGTTCAAAGCTTGAAGGAAACAACAGTGTGTCCTTGCCTGATTCAGATGCAACAATCGCTTCGAACTTCAAGTTTGCACTAATAACGTCTGTAGACGTTGAAAGAAGTTTTTCATTTTTCAAATGTCTGCTGTCCGATCGTTGACATAATTTGACTTTTCAAACATTGAGAAAATGCCAGTTATCATATGCAATAAGTGATTTTAAATTTGTTTAATTCCGTATCTTTTGTATATATCAGTTTTAATAAATGCCTATATTTGCCTATTTTGCTGTTTTATTGTGCTTATTTTCCTACATATTTGGCCAATTTTTAGTGCCTAAACATCCGGTCTTTATTTATATGTTTCTTACTATTTATCTCAGATCAATAAAAGATTGATTTTTGGCCTTCTCAGTATGTATAGAGTCTATGATGAAAAAGTTGCATTTGCATCAAAAGTTCACCCAATTGATGACCTTTCACTGAATGTATATACTTGGCTACAATTTCACTGTGTGAAATACTCCAACAATACTTGTCAAACGCACGTGCTGCTAGTTGAACACATTGCGATACACACAGACAAGCAGAATAACTCTTTATTTGCTGCCAGAAAAAAGTTAAAAGTGTTAATTCAATTTACATCATGATCGTTCCCAGCACTAACCAACTCAATGGTGCGAATACCACATATGAACTCACTTTCTGCAGTTATCTGGATCGGCGTGGTAGCCGTCTGAAGGACACTGGAACCCCGAGAACTGACTCCGTACTGCGGAAAAATGCATGTTTTCGTATTTGTAATCACTAGAGTTGGGAATTGTATGTGATCACAAAAAATGGTTTTTCACATACAATTTCAATTTATGCGGGAAAAAACATTAAATGACATTTTCACTGAAAAATGTTGCCCAGATATATAATTTTATATATCGACATCGTATATATAATATATTATTATAATATATTATTATAATATATCATTATAATATATTATTATAATATATTATTATAATATATTATTATAATATATTATTATAATATATTATTATAATATATTATTATAATATATCATTATAATATATTATTATAATATATTATTATAATATATTATTATTATTATTATATTATCGTATATATAATACATTATTATGTATATATTATCGTATATATATCGATATCGATATATATATATCGTTTGCGCCGGTACGGTAAGATCTGCAGTATTACAAGTATGAAAATGATTAACGAGGAAACATTCAAAGCTGACATTGATGATACAGAAAATAGTAATAACAGCTTTTGTATGTACATGGTGGACATATTTAATGAAATATTCAAATATTAGCAAGGTTTCATTATGTTAGATATAAATGCACGCAGTCTCAACAATCACATTGATGACTTGACAACGTTGATGAGTGAACTAGAGGTAAATTTCGGTGACATTGTTGTTTTTGAGACAGGGCCAATGACAGCACAATCAATGTATTCCAAATAGACGAGTAGACATGTCAAATGAGGCATGATAAGAGAAGCGGTGGTGCTGCAATATTTGTCAAGATAAGAGAAGCGGTGGTGAAACATCAATCACAACACGTGCCTCGTCTCAGTTACGGGTATCATGGAAATTATTACAGTCGACATATCCATTGATCGGCCTAAAATATGAACGTCATGTATTTGCCGACCACCAGTCACAATGGTGCATAAATTTTCTGAGGAAATAAATAAATTGACTGAATATACAAGCAACAACTATTGGCTGCTTATGGGTGATTTCAACATAAATTTGTTGAACACCGAAGACCACGCACCAACGCAAAACTTATTAGACCAAACATGACCAATAATGATTTTTATCCCCTAGCGGTTGTCTGCTAAAATTAGTTGCTAAATTCAGGGCATCTGAGAATGACGCTATTTGTCCATGCAGGTAGCAAAAGCGTTAGCAATAACGACATCGCGCGCTTGGAAATCCCAGTCTGAGAGTTCAAGTTTAGAATCGCGCGATTATACGTCATGTTTGGACGTATAAAAAGGCGCCTGTTATTAGCATCAGTGGCAGATACGCTGAACATTTCGAGTCTTGCAGAGCTACTCTCTGTGTCTCGGTAGTATGGTGTATTCTGCCACTCGGGTCTTGCATAAGGTTAGAGTGAAGTGGGTATTCCTTCTGCTCACTCGTTCGTTGTTCGCCCGTAAAGGCTAATATCACTAGTAGAGCTTTATATATTATCTGGTGACCCTTTTCAGAGAGTGGACTATACCTCTGTCTAGGAGTGTCGCCTATTTCTGCTTTTTTGTAGTTTATATAGATATCGTACGTTTGCAACGCGAACGTTATTGTTACTGTGTGCAGTGTGCTTACGCAACAGTGTTGCTCGCTGCGCGTATTTACACTGTGGTACGCCTGTATATTGCACTTGTTCTGTATTGTATATGAGTGTATGATTGTTATTTGTTATGTACTGTTGATTTGTAGTAATATATAACTGAGCTACAGCTTATTTGTTGCTTCTGGCGAAATTAACCACGAGTGCAATAACATAAATGAACATAAGACGCCAAAAAATATGACATAAAATTCCCAAGTCTAATCATAACATTGAATCCGTGATCTCTGTAATTACAATTATTAACAAGATAGATTAATTCCAAGCGTAATATATTGAATTATATATTTGGACAATAGTCTTCAGTGAAAATGGTATTTTATGTTTCTTTCGATTAAAAACCGCATTTATGTGAAAAGGTATTTGTATGTGATCAAGCAAAATTCTCAACTCTAGTCATCTGGCAACATTTGTTGTTAATACAGCTAACACTGTGCATGTGTTACTGCCTCGTGTGGTACTAACACTGTCCCGCGTTAACGGCACCTGGCCACATTAGTCACATTAGTCATATCGAAAGTCACCGCTGATTGGTCGAATCCCATCAGATTAACGATCAATCCCTTCAGTCGGCTGGAAGTGATTTTGATATGGAGGTGATAGACATTCAGTGGAAATGAAAGCGGTTCAATTCGAGCTAGTCGAAATATCGCCTGTCAAAAGAGAAAGTCGCCAGCGTTGACTGTACAACTAGTGTCGCCTTGTACAACCAGCTATACACGTTCAAGTGGAGCAGCCATAAATAAGCCATAAATTGTGTCAGCGAGCTTCTCCAATCAGCAGGAGCGCGCCCATCATCTGACATGGAGGGGCATTATAGAGGTTTCATGATAGTACTGAGTACTGTAGATACTCTAGAATAGTACTAAGTAATGTACATAATAGTACTGAGTGTCCTAATAGTAATATAGAACGACTAATCCACTAACAACATCAATTATAATTGATGTTGGTTTCAACAGTTGATAATTATCAACTGCTGAAACCAACAGTGTAGGCGGAATGGCAAGCCAAATAATTCACAACTCGTTATTGCCTAGTATGGTCCTCATCTACTTGTCCATGGAACCAAATCATAAGCATCTGCCTGAAATCTGAAAATATTAGTGTACGTGAGCAATATCAGCGTATCAAGAGCACACTCTATGCAGCAGCAACTGAAATGTGCTAGCTCCAGGCATGCGGTGTTTGTCCAATATACAATTGAATTGAATTGAACATCTATGAATCAGTGTAGAGCGTCAGGACGTTATCAAAAGCTGTAAAATCACATTTACGAATAATCTGACTTACTGGTTCACTGGCAGGATAATTATGGGGATACAAAACTATTCTCGTGTTGCACCAGCTTAATGCATTACCGATCACACAAATTTCATACCATGAACAACTAGCATCCGGGCAGCGTGACATGCGACGAGAACAAAAACCCACCTGTTCCTGGAAAGACAGCCAGAGTGAAAGCAAACCAAACAAAGGCTGACATCACGAAGTAGCGAACAGTAGCTCGACAACAGCACTCACTCCCGCCGCGGGCCAGCAATATTGCTGGACGTACACCGAGACACTGGCGAGAGAGAACGTCGCACCTCCAACGTCGTCGGGACCCAACTGAACCACCTCTGGTACCTCTCACTTTTCACGGCAACAAGACCACACGAGGCTCACGACACACAGTTAGAGGGAAAGTGGCCCGCGTCATCCCAAGGTCTCTTGTCCGACAACAACGGATTACATCACGCACACACACATACACACACATTCGATCTCCGGCATGTACACACACACAGACACACACAAGCACAGGTCATCGAATCAACAGGTATTCCCGTATTTGATGACGAATTACGTGTTCCAGAACGGTGTCCACGACGATCTGCCGTCTTAGTCAGCGCCTCTCCAACCATATTGCAGCATAATTGTGAGAGTGGACAATTCACTCAGATCCAGCAGTCGGGTCGGGTACCGTTAGCAATAATACCCACCGAATATGCAACTTAAATCTGTGTCACAGTGCTGAAATTTCACCCACTAATACAAAAGTTCAGCAAGGAATAGTCCACCGGGATAAATTTCAAACTCGACGGGATTCCTTGAGCACTATGTTAGAGGGACAACAGCAAAAATATGCCCAATCAATGAAATATTGATAAGGTGACAAACTGGAGTAGTCCAGTATTTATGCAAATTCCTGGTCTGTTCACTGACCTAGATTGTTAATTCCGCATAACATAGACATTATACCAGTAATTCCCAACCTGTAGTACGCGTACTACTAGTGGTACGCGAAGGTCTTCCAGGTAGTGTGCAAACACTTTCGGGTATATGAGCAATTTTATTGTTTACTTCATGGAAATGTTTGATGTGCCGTGAGCAAAGTCATGCGCCTCAATGATCAGCTGGTGGAGAAGAAGCAGATACAGACCTCGCATTGAATTGTTTTTGGACGACTATACTAGATCTCCAAATGCTACTCGATCACCAAAAAGATTGGGAGCCGCTGCCTCATACCAATATATCGACACAGCCTACGCCAACACATCGGCATAGCCTTATGTCCAGTTTTTGCTTAGATTGCACGGTTTTGTACAAAAAAAGACAACCACAGCAAATAAGCACGTATATTGGGCAGCGGCAATGAACAGCACAGCACACAGTAACAGACTAGAGGAACGCAAAAACCCCGCTATAAATCTACTACATAAAAATGCAAAATATCTAGTGACAACAGAAATATCCTCAATGATTTGCTATAGAAAGTGATTGACGAAATTGTACAAGCCATGATAGAACTAGGCGTAATTTGATAAAACAGTCGCCTTGAATCAGATGAACAATGATATGAAATGATGGCCACAGAACGAACAAAAACATTCAGTAAAGCGTGAAGACGATTATAATGACTACACTATCCACAATACATATGCGTTCACAGAAGCAATACCGACTTCGCTATGTTACAAAATCTGACACACAATTTACCCGCGCTGAAATAAATTCCCTACACACAATCGCACGCATTGCAATGACAATCAGTTCAGTGAAAAAACCGCGAGAAACCACTAAAACGTAAGTATCGGTCCTTGACGACATTCCTTCGTGAGCAAATCTGCAGCACACACACACACACACGTTATTCAATTACCTTCGCTCAAGGAATTGCTTGCATAGCATTGACAGCCTCTGAACAGCATCGCTTCGTATTCGTTTCGGCGAGGCAGTGCCGGGCTCAAGTCCCGACTATATTCAGAAACGTGTTTCCAAGACCAAGGTCAAAATTTTCTGGTTGGTGATAATCCTCACCGCTCAAATCCTCTACGTTGAAGCTCAGTATCGCATGCATGGTTAGAATTGAGGAGATGAACAGTCGCTCACAAAACACTCTTCAGTAATAATGGGACAATGCGACCCATGATGGGTGAGAGTGGGACTCAAGCTCGGTGACAGTGAGACTCATGATCGGTGACAGTGGGACTCATGATCGGTGACAGTGGGACTCAAGCTCGTTGATAGTGGGACTCATGCTCGGTTACAGTGGGACTCATGATCGGTGACAGTGGGACTCAAGCTCGTTGATAGTGGGACTCATTATCGGTGACAGTGGGACTCAAGCTCGTTGATAGTGGGACTCATGATCGGTGACAGTGGGACTCAGACTTGATGACATTGGGACTTATGCTAGGTGACAGTGGGACATTGGGATACATACTCGATGACAGTGGGACTCATGCTCGGTCACAGTGGGACTGGATCTGATATTAGGACCCACGCTTTGTCAGAGTGGGACGGTGAGACCTCACACTCGGTGGAAGTGGGACTGTGGTGCGTCACACTTGTTCTACGCTGACGATCGTTGTATAGGGCTATCAACGTTTAAACGCTACATTTGAGTTAATGCTTGTTCCAATTAATCACAGCGAACTGGCTTCATGAAACAGCATCTATTACGCCCCAATGAAAAAAGCACAGTATCAAATGCACTGCATACTATACAGCGTTCATTATTGAACACCACGTAAAGTACAACAAAATACATTCAAACACATAACTTACATATACCGTGACAAGACACTTATAGCACTATTCATGACAGCAGATATGCCTGGGACACATGTATGAGATTGAAATTAATTAGAACTTCTCTGACAATTTCCATATTAGTTTCACTGCGATCATATGGCACAACCGACAAAGAAAGCTTTATTACACCTTTCATTGAGTAAGCAAAACTTCGGAAAAGATCCAAACCATTATAGATCCAAGCCATACAAAATATTATATATAAATAGTGCGATTTTGACAAGGCGAAATCCCTGAAATAGCGCGCGCATATCGTCCGTTAATGTGTTCAATCAGACAAAATGCCGGCTAAATTATATTGTGGCGTCTGCGCAAATGTAGGGCAACAACCTTTGTCCATACAACACAAACACACACCCCACCAGCGCTTCAGCGATACGCGTCCCGGAGGTGTATGTCCCCTGCACACGGACATACACCAAGCCAAAACACCTGTTAGTGCGCACCAAGCCAAACACCAGGCAGCGCGCACCCACTCCGCCTGGCCTCAACTTCACCCAGGGATGAAGCAGCCATCGAGGGCGACATCCGGTCGACATCCGTGTGACTAGACCATATGTGTCCCAGAAAACCACCGGCGATTACATACGCGCATACACACACATTCCCAACCACACACACCAGCGCTGTATATATCGCTGTCACACTCACTCCTCCCTGGCAGACAGTCAACAGAGTGCACCCTGCTGCTGTCTCGCCCTGCTGCTCAGCCTGTTGCTCGCGTTTGCGTTCGCCCATTCGTGCAATCATCCATCTTGTTGTACATCACTGTACCTGTATCGTCGTTCGCAGGTTTCAGTCCATTTCTTGTGTTTTGTTTCCGCCACTGTAGTTAACCGACTGTGAATGTAGTGATCTCTTGTAAATATATTGCGTTGTCGTTCCCCATTGTGTCGTCCGCCAGACCCAGGGGAGCGCAACAATATGTCGGGACATTTCAATACATCCTTTCCATTTTTATAGAACAAAGATCTCGCAAATACTTCAAGCCGATCTAACACCCTTGAAAGGTGGCAGTGAAAGGGGAAATATGAATGGCATGTGATATTGTTTGTACATGCGTTTTGATATCCTGGTTAGAAAAAAGTTAAAAGATCTTGATTATAAAAAACTGTCCGCCGTCACTTTCAACAAGACAGAATTGCTCACGAGCGTGCAGAGCACCGATTTAACACACACACACACACACACAAACACATTAACCATGTCATAGGCCCAAAACCTAGCAAAGTACACACAGACACACACACACACACACACCGTGCATGATGGTGCAGCAGGGAAGCATGATGTAGGTGAGAAAGGCGTTGAGCGGCACGCTGCCGGACCGCCTGCTCTCCTTCCAGAAGTGAAACACCTGCCGACACCCGCGCATTGTCCATATGGGATTGTAAGCTCCGTCGTCCAGCTCTGCACATACAGCACCACGCATATATAGCCCACCGCGCATACAGCCCACCAGCACCACGACAATATATCCAGCAAACATACACACATGCCAACACACATGCACACACGACTCAAGTAATAACGTTGTGCATATTTGAATCATAAAAATGCACATTCAAAATACAAGTGAACAGTGAAGAAGCAAATGCCACACCGGCATCACAGCACTGTGTATATGCACTGTATGTGTTCACATTGACAAATAACTCATGTATACATACATACATTTCATACATACATATACATTTCATATACACATATATAATTTATATACACATATACAATTCATATATTCCAAATCAATTCATATGTACATGTACATTTCATATATACTCCCATATGTACTTCATATGTACATGTACATATATACATTCCCCAGCAGAGAGATGTGTCATTATTATGGCACATCTCTCTGCTGGCGGTCCAATGCGGCTTGCATTTTGGGTCTAGCACGACTGTGTGAGGTCTGCTGAGATCGAGCACCTGTGTGAGGTCGGAGGATCTGTATAGATCGTGTGATCTGGTGAGATAGAGGATCCGGAGAGTGGATCGTGAGGTCAGACATGGCCGAGTGGGAGTCTGAGGAAGCTCCGTAAAATAAAGTAAAACTATATTACTATTATTAACTACAGGCAAATCTAGTTAGCATGGGAACAGTGCAAGTACTATCATTCTGAGGTGGCCTCGTGTACAGGAAGCGCACAAAAGATGTAGAGAGAAATAGAGTTAATTAACATAGTTAATTTGATAAATAATTAACAAATAACAACAAAAATTCATCCGATAACACTCCATAATATCACTCCGCCCACACTCCTCAATAAATAACTACAATCAACAATAAATAAATGCGATTCAATAAATGACAACCAACAATAAAGACGAATATATAAAAATAAACATTAATAAGTAAATAATAATCAACAACACTTGAAAAAAAACAATAAGTAACACACAACTAACAATCAATATGATTAAATAAAAAACGGCAAACAACAATAAATAAATCATGAGCGACCAAATGGCCGATAGTCGTGTGCAGATGCGCTCTGGCGACATTGCTTCTGGCGACATCGAAGACTTTTAGTGTGGTCGTTGCGAGCGATGGGTGAGCGGCCACAGGATACATAAGCATCGTTCATATATACCTACACATACATGTGTGTCTGTGTGTATGTGTGTGTGTGTGCATGTCGCACTGACTATGGCGCGCTAGATAGTCTTGTTGCACGGTGCAGCGGTAGTGTGCCACCAGTCTGCTGTGAGGTCGTCGACACCGACACTGTCGCCACCGACGAGTCGCCACCGTCGCTGCTGCGGTGCCAAAGGTGGCGACGCACACACACCACACACACGCACACATGCACAAACACCACCGCCACCGCAGCCAACAACAATAATAATAAAAGCAAATGAACAGACCGATAACAAACGAACTAAACAACCAACACACACACAAACACACACAAGCTGGTTCGTGCAACACAGCGACACTACTGCCTACTACAACATCTAATACAACTACTCAAACTCCTGTGCCAGAGTAAACTCAACCATTCAGCTACACAGACAGCGCCTCAACATGCATGCATGCATGCATACTTGTATGTGCGTGTGTGTGTGTGTGTGTTTTTGTGTCATAGTGAGCGTGTGTAGGCATATATGTGTATATACGTGAATATGCATGCCTACCTTTGGTTTTAACACCAGCCTGTGTGCTTTAGATCGCGGGTCGCCAGCAAGGAAACACGCCCAGTTCACTATTAGTGGCTTCCATTCATTGTGTGGGTTATATTATATGTGTGACAGAGGGGCCGAGCAGGACACTGTATCAGTAAGACAGTGTGTCAGTGAGACAGTGCGTTAGTGAGACAGTGTGTCAGTGAGCCAGTGTGTCAGTGAGACAGTGTGTCAGTGAGACAGTGTGTCAGTGAGACAGTGTATCAGTGTGTCAGTGAGACAGTGTATCAGTGAGTCAGTGAGACAGTGTGTCAGTGAGACAGTGTGTCAGTGAGACAGTGTGTCAGTGTGTCAGTGAGACAGTGTGTCAGTGAGACAGTGTGTCAGTGTGTCAGTGTGTCAGTGAGACAGTGTGACAGTGAGACAGTGTGTCAGTGAGACAGTGTGTCAGTGAGACAGTGCGTCAGTGAGACAGTGTGTCAGTGTGTCAGTGAGACAGTGTGTCAGTGTGTCAGTGAGACAGTGTGTCAGTGAGACAGTGTGTCAGTGAGACAGTGTGTCAGTGAGACAGTGTGTCAGTGTGTCAGTGAGACAGTGTGTCAGTGAGACAGTGTGTCAGTGTGTCAGTGAGACAGTGTGTCAGTGAGACAGTGTGTCAGTGAGACAGTGTGTCAGTGAGACAGTGAATCAGTGAGACAGTGTTTCAGTGAGACAGTGTGTTAGTGAGTCAGTGTGTCAGTGAGTCAGTGTGTCAGTGTGTCAGTGAGACAGTGTGTCAGTGTGTCAGTGAGCCAGTGCGTTAGTGAGACAGTGTATCAGTGTGTCAGTGAGCCAGTGTGTCAGTGAGACAGTGTGTCAGTGTATCAGTGTGTCAGTGAGACAGTGTATCAGTGTGTCAGTGAGACAGTGTATCAGTGAGTCAGTGAGACAGTGTGTCAGTGAGACAGTGTGTCAGTGAGACAGTGTGTCAGTGAGACAGTGTGTCAGTGTGTCAGTGAGACAGTGTGTCAGTGAGACAGTGTGTCAGTGAGACAGTGTGACAGTGTGTCAGTGAGACAGTGTGTCAGTGAGACAGTGTGTCAGTGTGTCAGTGAGACAGTGTGACAGTGAGACAGTGTGTCAGTGAGACAGTGTGTCAGTGAGACAGTGTGTCAGTGAGACAGTGTGTCAGTGTGTCAGTGAGACAGTGTGTCAGTGTGTCAGTGTGTCAGTGTATCAGTGTGTCAGTGAGACAGTGTATCAGTGTGTCAGTGAGACAGTGTATCAGTGAGTCAGTGAGACAGTGTGTCAGTGAGACAGTGTGTCAGTGAGACAGTGTGTCAGTGAGACAGTGTGTCAGTGTGTCAGTGTGTCAGTGAGACAGTGTGTCAGTGAGACAGTGTGTCAGTGAGACAGTGTGTCAGTGAGACAGTGTGTCAGTGAGACAGTGTGTCAGTGAGACAGTGTGTCAGTGTGTCAGTGAGACAGTGCGTTAGTGAGACAGTGCGTTAGTGAGACAGTGTGTCAGTGAGACAGTGTGTCAGTGTGTCAGTGAGACAGTGTGTCAGTGAGACAGTGTGTCAGTGAGACAGTGTGTCAGTGAGACAGTGTGTCAGTGTGTCAGTGAGACAGTGTGTCAGTGAGACAGTGTGTCAGTGAGACAGTGTGTCAGTGAGACAGTGAATCAGTGAGACAGTGTTTCAGTGAGACAGTGTGTTAGTGAGTCAGTGTGTCAGTGAGTCAGTGTGTCAGTGTGTCAGTGAGACAGTGTGTCAGTGTGTCAGTGAGCCAGTGCGTTAGTGAGACAGTGCGTTAGTGAGACAGTGTGTCAGTGAGACAGTGTGTCAGTGAGACAGTGTGTCAGTGTATCAGTGAGACAGTGCGTTAGAGAGACAGTGCGTTAGTGAGACAGTGCGTTAGTGAGACAGTGCGTTAGTGAGACAGTGAGACAGTGTGTCAGTGAGACAGTGTGTCAGTGTGTCAGTGAGACAGTGTGTCAGTGAGACAGTGTGTTAGTGAGACAGTGCGTTAGAGAGCCAGTGCGTTAGTGAGACAGTGCGTTAGTGAGACAGTGTGTCAGCGTGTCAGTGAGACAGTGTGTCAGTGAGACAGTGTGTCAGTGTGTCAGTGAGACAGTGTGTCAGTGAGACAGTGTGTCAGTGAGACAGTGTGTCAGTGAGACAGTGTGTCAGTGTGTCAGTGTGTCAGTGTGTCAGTGAGACAGTGTGTCAGTGAGACAGTGTGTCAGTGAGACAGTGTGTCAGTGAGACAGTGTGTCAGTGTGTCAGTGGGACAGTGTGTCAGTGAGACAGTGTGTCAGTGAGACAGTGTGTCAGTGAGACAGTGTGTCAGTGAGACAGTGTGTCAGTGAGACAGTGTGTCAGCGTGTCAGTGAGACAGTGTGTCAGTGAGACAGTGTGTCAGTGTGTCAGTGAGACAGTGTGTCAGTGAGACAGTGTGTCAGTGAGACAGTGTGTCAGTGAGACAGTATGTCAGTGTGTCAGTGAGACAGTGTGTCAGTGAGACAGTGTGTCAGTGTGTCAGTGTGTCAGTGAGACAGTGTGTCAGTGAGACAGTGTGTCAGTGAGACAGTGTGTCAGTGAGACAGTGTGTCAGTGTATCAGTGAGACAGTGCGTTAGAGAGACAGTACGTTAGTGAGACAGTGCGTTAGTGAGACAGTGAGACAGTGTGTCAGTGAGACAGTGTGTCAGTGTGTCAGTGAGACAGTGTGTCAGTGAGACAGTGTGTCAGTGAGACAGTATGTCAGTGAGACAGTGTGTCAGTGAGACAGTGTGTCAGTGTGTCAGTGTGTCAGTGAGACAGTGTGTCAGTGAGACAGTGTGTCAGTGTGTCAGTGTGTCAGTGAGACAGTGTGTCAGTGAGTCAGTGTGTCAGTGAGTCAGTGAGACAGTGTGTCAGTGTGTCAGTGTGTCAGTGTGTCAGTGAGACAGTGTGTCAGTGAGACAGTGTGTCAGTGAGACAGTGTGTCAGTGAGACAGTGTGTCAGTGTATCAGTGAGACAGTGTGTCAGTGAGACAGTGTGTCAGTGAGACAGTGTGTCAGTGAGACAGTGTGTTAGTGAGACAGTGCGTTAGAGAGCCAGTGCGTTAGTGAGACAGTGCGTTAGTGAGACAGTGTGTCAGCGTGTCAGTGAGACAGTGTGTCAGTGAGACAGTGTGTCAGTGTGTCAGTGAGACAGTGTGTCAGTGAGACAGTGTGTCAGTGAGACAGTATGTCAGTGAGACAGTGTGTCAGTGAGACAGTGTGTCAGTGTGTCAGTGTGTCAGTGAGACAGTGTGTCAGTGAGACAGTGTGTCAGTGTGTCAGTGTGTCAGTGAGACAGTGTGTCAGTGAGTCAGTGTGTCAGTGAGTCAGTGAGACAGTGTGTCAGTGTGTCAGTGTGTCAGTGTGTCAGTGAGACAGTGTGTCAGTGAGACAGTGTGTCAGTGAGACAGTGTGTCAGTGAGACAGTGTGTCAGTGAGACAGTGTGTCAGTGAGACAGTGAGACAGTGTGTCAGTGTGTCAGTGAGTCAGTGTGTCAGTGAGTCAGTGTGTCAGTGAGACAGTGTGTCAGTGAGACAGTGCTTTAGTGAGACAGTGTGTCAGTGAGACAATGTGTCAGTGAGACAGTGTGTCAGTGAGACAGTGTGTCAGTGAGAGAGTGCTTTAGTGAGCCAGTGCGTTAGTGAGACAGTGCGTTAGTGAGACAGTGTGTCAGTGAGACAGTGTGTCAGTGAGACAGTGTGTCAGTGAGACAGTGTGTCAGTGAGACAGTGTGTCAGTGAGACAGTGTGTCAGTGTATCAGTGAGACAGTGTGTCAGTGAGACAGTGTGTCAGTGAGAGAGTGCTTTAGTGAGCCAGTGCGTTAGTGAGACAGTGCGTTAGTGAGACAGTGTGTCAGTGAGACAGTGTGTCAGTGAGACAGTGTGTCAGTGAGACAGTGTGTCAGTGTATCAGTGAGACAGTGTGTCAGTGAGACAGTGCGTTAGTGAGACAGTGTGTCAGTGAGTCAGTGAGACAGTGTGTCAGTGAGACAGTGTGTCAGTGAGACAGTGTGTCAGTGAGACAGTGTGTCAGTGAGACAGTGTGTCAGTGTGTCAGTGAGACAGTGTGTCAGTGTGTCAGTGTGTCAGTGAGACAGTGTGTCAGTGAGACAGAGTGTCAGTGAGTCAGTGAGAGAGTGCGTTAGTGAGGCAGTGAGTCAGTGAGACAGAGTGTCAGTGAGACAGTGAGTCAGTGAGTCAGTGTGTCAGTGAGACAGTGTGTCAGTGAGTCAGTGAGACAGAGTGTCAGTGAGACAGTGAATCAGTGTGTCAGTGAGACAGTGTGTCAGTGAGTCAGTGAGACAGTGTGTCAGTGAGACAGTGTGTCAGTGTGTCAGTGAGACAGTGTGTCAGTGAGACAGTGAATCAGTGAGACAGTGTGTCAGTGAGTCAGTGAGTCAGTGTGTCAGTGAGTCAGTGTGTCAGTGAGTCAGTGTGTCAGTGAGACAGTGTGTCAGTGAGACAGTGCTTTAGTGAGACAGTGTGTCAGTGTGTCAGTGAGACAGTGTGTCAGTGTGTCAGTGAGAGAGTGCTTTAGTGAGCCAGTGCGTTAGTGAGACAGTGAGTCAGTGAGACAGTGTGTCAGTGAGACAGTGTGTCAGTGAGACAGTGTGTCAGTGAGACAGTGTGTCAGTGTGTCAGTGAGACAGTGTGTCAGTGAGACAGTGTGTCAGTGTGTCAGTGAGACAGTGTGTCAGTGTGTCAGTGAGTCAGTGAGACAGTGAGACAGTGTGTCAGTGTGTCAGTGAGACAGTGTATCAGTGAGACAGTGTGTCAGTGAGACAGTGCTTTAGTGAGACAGTGTGTCAGTGAGACAGTGTGTCAGTGTGTCAGTGAGACAGTGTGTCAGTGAGACAGTGTGTCAGTGAGACAGTGTGTCAGTGAGAGAGTGCTTTAGTGAGCCAGTGCGTTAGTGAGACAGTGCGTTAGTGAGACAGTGTGTCAGTGAGTCAGTGAGACAGTGTGTCAATGAGACAGTGTGTCAGTGAGACAGTGTGTCAGTGTATCAGTGAGACAGTGTGTCAGTGAGACAGTACGTTAGTGAGACAGTGCGTTAGTGAGACAGTGAGGCAGTGTGTCAGTGAGACAGTGTGTCAGTGTGTCAGTGTGTCAGTGAGACAGTGTTGCGGTCGCTGACCGTCGTTCATGTTGCCTGCCTGAATCTCGGCCGCCACGCCATCATCTACCGCGATGTTGGAGGATGTCTCGTGCGTGGCGGCGCCGCACCGCTGCAGTGTGGCGGCGTGTGAGGACGCACGCTGCATTGACGACTCACACTGCATACGGCCGTACATGAAGCTGGCCAGCGACGAGCTCGGATCACTGGAGCGACGCTGCGCCGAACACACAGACACACATGCACACCCATCACATTACGCCATTTGACGCACACCTCCACGTCTATGGTGCACCAGTGGTGTGGCTAGGAGATTTACCGCCCCCATCATGTATTCTTTCGGGTCACAGCCGCAAGAAACTATGCTTAAGTAAGTAAGTAAGTAAATAAGTAAGTGTGCCTCAACAGGACTATAAGGGAATTAGCAAGTCCATATATCGACAAAGATGAGAAGACGAACGCCTTATAATAGTGCTTGTTTTCGGTCATCTAATCGAAGATCATTATTTTCAATCGAGCTTGCCTTAATTCGGCTTTCAGATATCTGATATTAAAATATGAAAATATGAAAAACAATTCAGAACTGCAACTGAGATATTCAACGTCTTCAGCAGCTCTTGTGTCGCCCCTGAAATTTGCGCCCCAGTATGACTGCCCCCCCGCCACACCACTGTGAAATATGCCGATGCAAAATCAACCATCTCGGCGGAACAAGTAGCGATGGTATACGACACAGAATGAGATATCACTGTTGGTTACACAAATTAGAGTCAAACACAAGTTAGTTGTGCAGGACCCAACCGCGATTGCTAATACCTTGTGCGTGTGCAACACTACAGCTACACTGGCTCCCTCTGATGGCGACGGAAGAACCAGCTCCGACTCGGAGTCGCTGTTGTCACGCTCAGTCAAACTGAAACCGGGTTCCGACGCCGGAGTTTCGCACCCACCGCCTACATAAAGAAATAACACAAAACACAAAACATTAACGCCTCCAGTTGGCGCTGAGTGGCACATATCCACACACACGCACACACACGCACCTGGCGGCTTGCACACAACCATTTCGGCGTGGCCCTTGCCGTAAGGACCTTTGACACGAACAAACTCCATGCGACGCGATGAAGTGCTGCACAACAGGCCGAACGACAATAAATGCGCCATCTTCACACCAGCACTGGCCTGACACACACGAAGCACACAGACACACGTTAATTTACTTAGATGAGAGAAGCGAAAAAAGCAATGAGAAAATAAAAGGAAAACAAGCATATCAAACAACATATAACACTGGTTATTTGCCAGTGAACAGGGTTCACAGTGAAGGAACGGTAAATGAACAATAAGTGAACCGCAAGTGAATAATTTAATAATAAGTGAACAATAAATGAGCAATAAATGAACCACAAGTGAATAATATGGTAAATACCGAAAAACTAAAACCCTATTGCAGACGCACTTAAACGAACACCGAAAGTTTCATCAGTATCAAGTTCGAGACAATGGAAGAGCAAAATAAAAAAATCAAAATCACTTCCACGAGTCGTAGAGAAAAACTAGCAACACAAAACGCAGCCCGTGCACACCCAGGCAAACAGACTGTCAAAATCAAGTAGCACACATCACATCAAATCAAGACTGTCAAAATTCATACAGAACACATCGTGAACAAATCAGAAAAAGAGACGGCGGCAGAGCGGCTGCTCAGAGCGTGCTGGTGAGAACGCAGTGCATAAATCACCCGCGAGTCGTAGATACGCTTGAGTGCATCGTAGCGCACCGAGCCGAGAAACAGCACGCACTGACAGTGTCCGGCTCTGGTGCGAGCCACCAGTTCCACACACACCATCTCGCCGTCGCGCACCACAACATCATCAAATACCTGCCACACGTCCACACATGCATACAACCATACACACGGCCACACACACACACACACACACACACACACACACACAGCGACTAGCGCGTTGCGGAAAAGTTTTGCATGAGTAGACTTGATAAACACTCACTGATAATACAAATTATATAACACCAAACGACAGAGATATATAAATAAAAACAACAGTGGAAATTAGAGAGATTAGGATAAAAGAAAAGGATAAAAAAGACGAGAACACAGAGCGACAAGGCGGCAGGCAGAAGCGCATGCACAGCACCTGGTCGAAGTTGTCCAGCATGAAGCACATGTTGGGGTAGGTAAACTCCTCGCTGCTACCCTTCTCGCTCATGCAGCGCCGACTAGGAGATGCCCACACCCGCTGCACAACAACAACAACAAGCTCAAATTTCACAACAGCAATATGAAATTCACAACCACAACAAATGAATTAGCGTCCGCGAAAACAATAACAGCTATATAGAAATGCAGAATATCAGCAGCGCAACTGAAACCCGCACACCAACAACACGCACACCAACAACACGCACACAACAACACGCACACCAACAACACGCACACAACAACACACACACAACAACACGCACACCAACAACACACACACACCAGCAACACGCACACACGCAACACGCACACCAACAACACGCACACCAACAACACGCACACCAATAACACGCACACCAACAACACGCACACCAATAACACGCACACCAATAACACGCACACCAACAACACGCACACCAACAACACGCACACCAACAACACGCACACCAACAACACGCACACCAACAACACGCACACCAACAACACGCACACAACAACACGCACACCAACAACACGCACACAACAACACGCACACAACAACACGCACACAACAACACGCACACCAACAACACGCACACAACAACACGCACACCAACAACACGCACACAACAACACACACACAACAACACGCACACCAACAACACGCACACACGCAACACGCACACCAACAACACGCACACCAACAACACGCACACCAATAACACGCACACCAACAACACGCACACCAACAACACGCACACCAATAACACGCACACCAACAACACGCACACCAATAACACGCACACCAATAACACGCACACCAACAACACGCACACCAACAACACGCACACCAACAACACGCACACCAACAACACGCACACCAACAACACGCACACCAACAACACGCACACAACAACACGCACACCAACAACACGCACACAACAACACGCACACAACAACACGCACACAACAACACGCACACAACAACACACACACCAACAACACGCACACCAACAACACGCACACAACAACACGCACACCAACAACACGCACACAACAACACACACACCAACAACACACACACCAACAACACGCACACAACAACACACACACCAGCAACACACACACCAACAACACGCACACCAGCAACACACACACCAACAACACGCACACCAACAACACGCACACCAACAACACACACACCAACAACACGCACACAACAACACGCACACCAACAACACGCACACAACAACACACACACCAGCAACACACACACCAGCAACACACACACCAACAACACGCACACCAACAACACACACACCAACAACACGCACACAACAACACGCACACCAACAACACGCACACAACAACACACACACCAGCAACACACACACCAACAACACGCACACCAACAACACGCACACCAACAACACGCACACACGCAACACGCACACACGCAACACACACACCAACAACACGCACACCAACAACACGCACACCAACAACACGCACACCAACAACACGCACACACGCAACACACGTGCACACAGACCTCGGTGCGACGGTGTAGCACTTGCAGTTCGCGCGCGCTGGTGCGCGTGCACACGGCCAGCGTGACGTAGTAGTGCAGCTGATGCACCACCGTGTTCACGTACACTGTCTGCTGCCAGTCAATCTCGGGGTCTCCTATCGGCAGGCGTTTGCTGTCGCGCCGCATCACGTCCACCACCGTCTGTTGCGTTTGCATGTGTGTGTGTGTGTGTGTGTGTATGTGTGTGTGTGTGTGTGTGTGTGTGTGTGTGTGTATGTGTGTGTGTGTGTGTGTGTGTGTGTGTGTGTGTGTGTGTGTGTGTGTGTGTGTGTGTATGTGTGTGTGTGTGTGTATGTGCGTGTGTGTATGTATGTGTGTGTGTGTGTGTGTGTGTGAGTGTGCGTGTATGTGTGCGTGTGTGTGTGTGTGTATGAGAATGTATTGCCGCCAGCGTAATCCACACCGCACGCACGCACGCACACACGCACAACAAACATATACGCTAGCATTAATCAAGCATAGACTAAGTATGTATTGATGTGTATTTGCTGCATATGGTGTTACAGCCCAGATAATGTCATCGGGCCGGCATGCGTAGTCATGCTTGGAAATATGTCATCAGCAACGCTGGAATCAGCACGGACCAGCGTCAAACGCACGATGACGTTATAATTGTCAACAACAAGGTATAGGTTAGGTGGTCAACAACAAGGTGGTCAACAACAAGGTCCTGGAGCTGCGACGTCTACGTCGTGGGACCACCCTCCAATCTGGAGGCCAAACCGCAGCAACAACCCTTCCAGCCTCGTCAGAACGGCGGGGCTGTCGTGCTCCTGGGATCGGCTTCGGTCACCCAGGTTCCACAGGTCTTTTTTTTCAGCTCAGTGCAACTGGCACAAATCGTGACACCACGCTACACATACACAAACAACAGACACAGTACCAACACCGCTCGCCTCACACTTTCATTTCCACGCATGTCACCGTCTCCTGCGGGGGCGTCGAGATATGATCCGCTCGCGATCATTTCTCGTATGCTCATACTCGCAGGAGACGTAGAACCACATCCAGGCCCGAGACACACATACACCTGCCACATATGTACACAGCCACTCACTACACGCCGACACACAAAAGGCTCAGTTCAGTGCAACTCCTGCCTGAACTGGTGCCACACCACATGCACATCACTTCACAACATCACACAATACACGCGTTCATTCATCTGCTCATTATGCACACCAAACTCAACAACACCTGCACGTACACCGACACTGGCACATTCACCATCAACATCAGTCACCTCTGTCTCATCACCATCAACATCATCGCGGTCATCAGCACCACCGACATCACCATCATTCCCATCTTAACATGCAACTCGTTCATCCTCACACTCACCAACAACTTCGTCCTCCTCACAAGCATCACTATCACCATCAGCACCATCCTCACTATCATCACCATCAGTTCTGCCATCATCATCACACTCACCACCACCACCACCTACATCAACAACTCAACACCTCAACAACACTCTCACTCGCACAAACACCAACTTACACCGCACACACAACATCAACATTCTACAGCTCAACATCGACGGCATCAACACAAAAAACACGAACTAACACATTTCCTCACACGACACTCCATTCACATAGCACTCATACAAGAAACAAAGTTACAACAGCACCACAGAACACCCACCTTTCACAACTATACCACCATCCGCCAAGACCGCAATAGCGGTCGAGGCGGTGGCCTCATCACACTCATACACAGTACTATCAACTACACAAACACCAGCACACAGACACAAGCACTACTACCACCAAACGACACCACAACAGAACAACAATCGATACAAATACGCACTGGCTCACACTCACACATTTCAATCATCAACGTATACATTCCACCACAAACTTCACCAACAGTACCTCGCAACTACACACCAGATATACGCAACACCACAAACACACCTAACACAATACTGGGCGGTGACTTCAACGCCAAAGATCCTGCCTGGTACACACACAATCCACTCACCAACAGAGGCACAGACATACTACAACAAACAGAACACCTCTACATTCTCAACAACACTCACCAACACACTCACACCACACATCAGGCACACTATCATTCGACATCACCTGACATCACATTTTGCACACCGGATCTCACTCACACAACCACTTGGAAGGTGGTCAAAGAGCTTGGCTCAGACCACCTTCCAATCGTCATCACCACCAAAATCAGAACTGCACCAAACACAACCAGACGCACTTACACAAATTACACAAAAGCCAATTGGTCACAATTCACACACGACACGGAACTAGCATTTACGCAACTCAACACAACAGACATCACAGACATAAACAAAACAGTCCAAACATTTAACAGCGTCATACACAAGGCAGACAAACAACACATCCCAAAAGGACACAGAAAACACCACAAACCAAACTTTACACATGAAATACACACACTCATCAAACAACGCGACACACTGAAACACTCTCCGACACCACACTCACACAATACATCCGAACAAATACACGCACTCAACACCACAATCAACACCAAGATACATGAACAAAAATCACTGAACTGGCACAACTACATGAAAACACTAGATCACAGATCAAACACCACAAAACTATACAACACACTGAAAAGCATCACACTCTCAAACAGCAATATAACACGCACACACGCAGCCATCACGACCGACACATCATCTGTACCATCAAATAAACAACAGGCAAACACACTCATTAACCACTACTCACACATCAGCCACATCACTCCTACACAAAAAGACAGGACAATCATCAGACGTAAACACACATTCAGCACAGATCCACTATACACACCATTCACACATGCGCAGACACGACACATCATACACAACATCAAACAATCATCAGCCTGTGGTCCAGATGGAATAAGTAACATCCATCTGAAACATCTTGGACCACAAGGCATAAAGACACTCACTAACATATCCAACTACAGCTACTCACACAACACAATACCTCACATCTGGAAAACGGGCATCATCATCACACTACACAAACAAGGCACAGACCCCACGCTTCCTTCTTCACATCGTCCAATCACACTGCTCTGCACACCATCAAAAATCACAGAACGCCTCATCCTCAAACTCATCACACCACAAATAACACTATCACAATCACAACACGGCTTCAGATCACTGCACTCTACAACCACACTGCTCACAAAACTCACACAGACCATGATGGGTAACATAAACACAACAAAACCACCACACAGAACACTACTCATAACACTAGACATCAGCAAAGCCTTCGACAGAGTTCCACGACACAATCTCACAAACAAAATACTAGACACCACACTTCACAATAACACTAAGAGATGGTTGGCCAACTATCTCGCTGGCAGATGCGCCCATGTGAGGTACAATGGACAATCATCTCACACACGTAACATAACAAACGGAGTCCCTCAGGGCTCCGTTTTAGCACCAACACTTTTCAACTTATACCTACACGACATGCCAGCACCCAACACTCCATCCATACAGATATCATCATATGCAGACGACATCACAATCACAAGCACACACAGACACGCCGACACAGCAGTGCACGCACTACAACCTTACATCAACACACTACAACAATGGTTCAGCACAAACCAACTGAACATTGCACCGGCCAAATCCACAGCCACACTCATCACCAACTAGACATCCGAACACAACTACACACCACAAATCACCATCAACAACACGATCATCCCACACACGCACACACCAAAAATACTAGGCGTCACATACGACACACAACTCTCATTCAAACAACACATTACAGACATTAAAACTAAAGTCACTCCACGCCTCAACACACTGAAAGCACTCTCACACACAACTTTCGGACACAACAAAGACACCACAACCACCATATACAAACAGTACATCCGACCCGTGATAGAATATGCTAGCCCCGCATGGGCTAGCAATCTCGCAACACGCCACACAAACACACTTCAAACACTTCAAAACACCGCACTCAGAACAATCACAGGATCCACAGCCACCACACCAGCAGAACACCTTCATCACGAAACCAAAATACTCAAACTGACACACCACCTAGACATGAGAGGCACACAAACACTCGCAGCAGCAGTCACCAACACAGCACATCCACTACATCACCTCACAACACAAGACAACACAGACAGAAACATAAAAACAACACCAAGCACACTTTACCACAGACAAATTTTCACATCACTTCCACCAGCTCCCCCACGCACATCAATCAAGAAACACATACACACAGAGATCGCACGGAAAGCCATACACTCACTACAACACAATACACTCCTACAAAGACACCCACCGGACATACACAAATCAGAAAACACACTCACAAGGGAATACAAAGTGCATCTGGTCAGGTTGAGATGCGGACATCATCCTGCCCTTCTGTCATATCAGAAAAGGTTGAATGACTCAATCGATGACACCTGTCCAGATTGCAATTCAGCACCACACACCATCACACACATCATGCAACAATGCACAGCACACACACAACTCAGACGCCAACACAAAATAAATTCAGTCAGAGACCTGTGGAGCAACCCGGTCGGTGCCGTGTCTTTCCTCAGGAGCTCGAGGTTGCTCGGCCAGACAACTTGAGGAACAACAACAACAACAACAACAAGGTATAGTAAACAATAACAATCGGCGATAGTGACAAATCAATGACGGTCAATGACAGCGCTATATAGTGAAGACAACACAGTGTAGCAAGCGCACCGGCCCACCTCCCAAAAATAATGGATCAAATACGCGTCAGAAATAAATCATACTAGAAACACAATAAAAACTAAAACAACATAAACAAAACCGCAAAATCTAATTTGGTCAGCTTGTTCACCGATTAAGCCAAAGCCAGCAAAAGCTTGGAACAAATATACTTCTTCTTGGCTAATATATCTGGGCTAATATTAACTGAACGGCACCGGCTGGCAATCACCGGCTGCATGGCTCTCGGTTGTCACCTCAACACGGGCGGTCGTCTTGTTGGCCTGTCTCTGCTGCCGGTTGCGAATAAAAAACAGCAGATCGTCCGACTCTTGAGCGCTGCAGTCCTCCTCGAATATGAAATTCCTCACAAACAAGTCGGTCCAGAACGCCGTCCCGTGAACCATCACAAACCCGTGGTCTGCCACCAACAAAAAAGCACGCACATACACACACACACAACAACATACACACTGTAGGTTATCTGGAAGCGGGCATACAGACACAACAGTTAGGCTTCAGTTCACTCTGTGTATTTGTTTTGATGTTGCCTTGCCCCAAAAGAAACACACTCAATAAAAGAACACTCTTTGATATTTCCTACACAGTACACGTCTCTCCCAGTCCGCACAAACAGCAATACTAATCCACCATAAACCTAAACACATTTCAATCTAACAAAACTTGCACACGCGCATACACACAGTTCTAGTCAGCACACACACGATCAGTGTAGCCGGGTCATCTTCCGGTTATATGCAGCAGCGCACTCAGCCAAGCGCAGGGGGGCTATCTCCCAACAATATTGAACAGTTTCAATGCCGCCAGGCCAATAAACACGCACGCACGCTCATTCATACACGCACGCTACACAAACGCGAGTATTCATAGCGCAAGACAGCACCAGACTAAGCAGTTCGATGCCAACACTGATAATTTGAGAAAACATATACTAGACACATAAGCCGCTTATGCTACCGCTTGGGACAAGCAGTTCAAATTTTGAAACAAGCAGAAAACAGAGGTGAGTGTTAATGGGAGGAACACCTAAACTAACACCGTTTTCGGTTCTCATATGACCACCTTCACCCAAACAAGCAATATACCATATAATTTGACTGATGATTTCACGATAACCCTTAGGCCGAATAGACACACGCTCACATAGCTTAATCAGTACACAGGACAGCCTGGACGGATAGCGAACCGGAAACAAACCATCTTTAAGCAGATTTCTCATCTCTTTGGCGCGCTGAAACAAGATTTCGTCTATGAGCTGTTGCAGCTGAGAAGGCGCCATGACGTATTGCAGTGAGCGTAACCACTCACACCTAACACACACGCATCCACAACCACCACATGTACACAAAGCTTGGCACTGAAGGTAATCCAAACACTCCAGGAACTTCAACGATAACAAAGATGAACAGCCAATAAACAAACACGTACAAAATGTATCGGACATTTTTTTTCAATTCAACCGAAGTTTCAGCTCAAAAAAACAACCGAATAAGGAGAAAAACTTTAAAACCTAAATATGATAAAAACTCATACAATTAAGCCCAGATAAAAAAACTGTTGTTACTAAACCCAGTTCAAAAGAGGCGAATGCCGAAACGTTGTACGTTCGCGTGAATATTTGATTGCATGTTCCTGTGTGTTGGTGTATTGTTTAGCTGAGGTAAGAGAATGTTCTCCTTCCATACCGTTATACCAAATCATGATCATATCTACTTGTTCTGTGAAGCTATTTCTAATATTTGTATATGGGGTTATTGTGGTGCTTCTTTTTAACAATTAAGCGTGTATGTCCATATTTTCGATATTGTCCCTATTTCCTTATTTGTAAGAGTGTGTCTTTTTGAAGTCATGGTTTTTCCAAATTGAACTATAACCTTAATTTTCATTAAAAATTCATAAGTTGTCGCTAAATTATCGGATTCGTTTGACCTGTTTTAGTTTGCTTCGTATATAAGTTAAACACTTAAACTTCAAATTTTCATGCGTTTCTATTGATATCCTGCCTTTGATCTGACGAACGGGGCTAAGAACGCGTGCTTGCGACTTTGCTGCTGCTTTTTGCGTTCTTGGACTCGCTGTGGTGTAATTGCGTCATTCGTGCGGTGTTGCGGACATCTCGAATAATACGAACGATGTGATGCGACGATCAGAACAAACGCTACGTCTGCAAGTCCTCTAGTGGCGACTCCTCAAAGTGGATCGGTTGCTCCCTTTGCGACGGCTGGGCCCACATACAATGCGCATTCCTTGTGGGCATCCGGGCTGAGATGATCAAACAGGTCAATTGGGTCTGCTCGCCATGCCTGAGAAAGGCTAAATTCGCCCTTAACCTTTCCGACAGCGTGTCCATTATCCGAGACCGTCTTGCGGGAGTGGAGTCGACACTCAACTCGATTCACTCGTCGTCTTCTCGGCCATCTGCACCACCAGCGACAGAAAATCAACCAGCGAAACCCACTCACACCGTGGTACTAAAATCCCGCGATAAATCGCCTGTTTGTCCGCGCAAGGTTGCCTCTGCTCTGTGCGATATTCCGATCAAGTCCCGGCGTGCGGTCAATGGTGGCTTCGTCCTTCGTTGCTCCTCGTCTAGCGATGCGGCGCGTGCCCTTCACTGCGTACGCGAGGCCAATGCACAGGCTGACGCTCATTGGCCCAGGGTTGCGCCTCTTCGTCCCAAGGTTACGGTAGCGAACATCCTTCTGGGCTTGGAGCCATCTACGTTTGTCGATCACCTTCACCGTAAAAACACTGCCCTTGCGGGGATACCTGATAGTGATTTGCGTCTCCTTTTCTTCACTGGCGTCAGGCATAACTCCCAACATGCGGTTCTGTCGGTGACTCCGTCGGCTCGCGTAGCCCTTAAGTCCGTGGGTGACAGACTGTTCGTTGAGTTGTGTTCGTGTCGGGTGTATGATCGCTTTTGGGTGGTGCGGTGTGCCCGCTGTGCTGGACTAGGGCACAATGAGGCTAAATGTTCGCGTGCGAAAATTTGCGGCTATTGTGCTGGCAATAGATTCTGAATTTTCTGGAGGTAGAGTTTGCTGCATCTTCTCCAAATCTCTTCCAATATCTCTCTTATCTGATCCCATTCCTCCTTCTTCCTTCGAATTTCTTCCACTCTGTTTGTCATCCAGTCGCTCCTCTAATAAATTTTGTATTATCGTTATCTACCGGCATAATCACCCCCGGTCTACTCCTCTTTTCTTTTCTGAATTATCATCGCTCCTTGACGCTATAGTTTTTTCTCTCTCCAGCCGTTTCATTGTCCTTGGTGACTTTAACTTTTGGGTCGACTGTCCTTCTCGCTCCTCCTTCGCATCGACTTTTATTTCTATTCTTGATTCTTATGGTCTAGTCTCCCCTGTTTCCTCACCCACTCACACATTGGGACATTATCTTGATCTAGTCCTTTTCCCTTCTCCAGTTCTTTCTTCTGATGTACCGCCCTCCGAAGTCATCGTTCTTCCTCCTGATCATCTCTTCTCTGACCACAGTCTTATCCTTACGTCATTGCCGGCGTATAAATGCTCTAATCCACCACGAGCATTCACCCTTTTCAGAAAGTTCAGGAATGTTGATCCTCTTACGTGTCACAATCTTCTTTCTAACCATTTCCCTTTGCATGTTCTTCACTCACTCCCTCCGTCTTCAATTTATCCCTTCTTATACTCCACTTTATCTGACATCAATAACCTCATTTTCCTATCTTGTTCCGCTCTCACCGTCCTCGCTTTTCTCCTTGGAGCTCTCCCTCACTTCCTTGTCTTAAGCGCCGTCTCCGGGCTTTGGAGCGTATCTGGCGACGCACTCGGCTCACAGATGGCTGGTCGGCCTTTTGCTCTGCTCGTTCTAACTACATTTCCTCCCTATCCCCTGCTAAGCAAGCTTATTACTCCTCACGCCTTTCCTCTATCTCGCTCTCCCAAAGCCCTCTGAAATATACTGAACTCTCTTTGCGGTCTCCGTCCTCCTTCTGCTAGTTCTTCTCTCATTGCTGACGAACTCTCTTCCTACTTCGTGAACAAAATTGAATTTGCGCAATCTAAAATCCCTCTCGTGAATGTCCTTCACTCTCCTACTACCTCCCACTGCCAGCTCTCGTCTTTTTCTCAACTGGTCCTCTCCGATATCTTTTCTCTTCTGTCCACATGTAAATTCGTTTCTTCTGCTGATCCCATTAATTTCCGAGTTATTGCTCCATCCTTCAACTCCTTGATTCCTTACCTACTTCATCTAATCAACTCCTCTTTCTTGCACGGTGATTTTCTTGCCGACAAGCACGCCCATGTACATCCTATCCTCAAAAAACCTTTTCTCGATCCTTCTTTATGTAGTTACTATCGTCCTATCTCCCTCCTCAGCTTTTCCTCCAAAATCCTCGAATCTGTAATTTTCTCTCAGTTATCCCCTCATGACTGCAATGCTCTTGATTCTCACCAATCTTGTTTCCGCCCTGGTCATTCTACTGAATCCGTTCTCATTTCGGTATCTCAATGTATTCGTTCCTCCTTCTCTTATCGTCATTCTGTTCTCCTAGTGCTACTTGATATGAGCTCTGCCTTTGACTTGGTTGATCACTCTATTCTCATCGATGACCTCCTACATCTCGGTGTCTCGCATTCCGCTCTCTCACTACTTCGTTCTTACTTGCATGGTCGCACTTTTTCTGTTAAGTTCAATTCCTCCGTTTCCACTGTGCTCCCTCTTGTCCGGTGTTCCTCAAGGTTGTATTATTGGTCCTCTCCTTTTCAATATCTACATGTCTTCTCTTTGTCCCATCCTTAGGTGCTACTCCATTCCTTTCCATATTTATGCAGACGATATTCAATTATATATCCCTTGCCCCCTTTCGCATGATATCTTCTGACGTACTTTCTGCTATTTCAACCAGGACCTCCTCACGTCGCCTCCTCTTGAACACTTCTAAATCTGAATTTTTCGCTCTTCATCATCCTCGTATTGCTCCTCCTTTCCTCCCCTTGTCTCTGTCAGTGACTGTTAAAATATGGGTGTTATTTTTTACTCTTCTCTTTCCTTCTCAACCAATATCGACTACTCGCACATATCGCTTGATTCTTCGCTCGCTTCATTCCATCCGTCCCTGTCTCGATCAGCCCTCTGCAATCAAGCTTGTTCATTCTCTTATCTTCTCCAGACTCGACTACTGCAGCTCACTCTGCTTTAGCTGTCCTAATTCTTCTTTAAAAACTATTCAGCGTGTAATAAATCAGTCCTGTCGTTTTGTTTTGCATCCTATCTTCTGTCGCCATATTTCTGTTATGTTTCTATTCCGTTGGTTTCCTATAAAATCGCGCATTCACTTCAAAATCTGCTGCATAATCTTCAAACTCTTACATGCTCCTAATCAACCTTCATATCTTTCTAATCTGCTCTCTCCTTCTAATCCCACTTCTCGTCATTCTGCTCCTCTATGCTGTCCTCGCGCCCTCAATTAATCTGCCTGGTTTTCTAAATCGTTCTCGTTCTACGGTCCTCGATTATATAACTCGCTCCCTTCTCATAGCGGTAAATTGTTATTTATTCCTATTTATTATTATTTATTCCTATTTATTGTTATTTATTCATATTTAGTGTTATTTATTCATATTTATTGTTATTTATTTTCTATTTATTCATATTTATTCTTATTTTACTCTCTATTTATTACTATTTATTATTGGTTGTTGTTATTTATTAAATCATACTTTTACTCAGTGTTGGATGTTGTTGTTTATTGAATCATATTTATTGTTGTTGCTGTTTATTTAATAATATTTATTGATGTTGTTGTTTATTGAATCGTATTTATTGGTGTTGTTTATTGAATCATATTTATTTGTGTTGTTGTTACTTATTGAGTCATATTTTTATTTATTGTTGAATGTATCTTATTGAATCATATTTATTGTTCTTGATTGTTATTTATTACTTACTTATTAATATGTATTTTTCTTAATTCTTATTTATTGATGGTTGACATTTTTTGACATATTATCACATTTTATCACATATTTATTGTTGATTGTTGTTATTTATTGAGGAACGTGGGCGGAGTGACATTATTGAGTTTTATCGGATGATGATTTATTATTTATTGTTATTTATTTATTTATTTTCCAACTTTCTAAATTTATTTATTTTTCATCTTTCTAGAATTTTTTCTTTTCAAAGTCTCTTTCTCTCTGAATATCTCGGGCGCTTCCGGTACATGGGGCCACCTTAGGGTGGTAATAGTGCTTGCACTCTCCCCATGCTACTGGACTTGCCTGTAATTAATAATAATAATATCACCTCCTCGCTCACGTATCGATCCTTTACCTCTTCTCTACGTAAACATTTTCGAACTTTCCTTTGACCCGTGACTCATTCCTTGACTCTTTTGGCCTCTCTCTGATGTGTCTGTGGGTGCGAATGCATGTATGCTTGTGTTTATCTATGTTTTAGTCTAATTATGTGTATTGTATTGAGTTATTCATAGTACATATCGCTCACTCATTATTGTGTTCATCAATCATCAATCACTCTTCAATGTGTTCATCTCATTGTGTTAATGTGTTCATTGCGTTACTTGAATTGTGTAATATTTGCTCATTCATGTGTTCTTTTTATCGTTTCCGTAAATAACTGTTTTAGCTTTGTCCGCTTGTTCATACTGTGTAGCTGCTGCGCGCCCGTGTATGGCAGGCGCTATAACTAATACACTGAACTGAACTAAATGCTATTATACGGATATTTCTAGGGTATATAGCTTCTTGATCAAAGGTGTGAAAATATACAAACCTCATTATTTTTATCAGTTTATGGTTTTTAAAAGCTGAATATATTGACGAATATATATATATATATATATATATATATATATATATATATATATATATATATATATATATATATATATATATATATATATTGACGAATATATAAAAGAGACCCTCTGTCTGTCTGTCTGTCTGTGTGTTTGTCTGTCCCACCCTCATTGGTCCATTTTCTGCAAGCTGCTACTCGGTAACCACTTGGTGTACCCGCTAACAATTTATACCATTACGTTGGAAATTTTCTTGTCTACACGATAGGTTATATTTTATATTCAAAAAATTAAATACAAAAATATATAAAAATGACAAAATTTCAATCTACATTCAAAATTGTATTTAAACTCCACGCGTCCGATTTTCTATACTTTTTTCTCTATTTCTGAGCAACTAAATATCACACATCTAAATAAATAATACCATCATGCTGGGAATTTTGTTTGCTACAACACGGTATAATTTTTAATTTTCCAAAGTGTATTAAAAAAAGTTACGGCGGTGTGAAGTGTAAATGACAAAAAAGCAAAAAGGCAAAATTAGCACAAAAAACGTGAATATTTTGGTCAATATTCCGCTATCTATTCCTCATAAACCAGCAATGGTACAGCTATAAAAATTATACTATTGTGTAGATAATTTTGTGTTCTACAAGAAAAGTTATAATTTATACCCACAAATGATACAAAAAACGTGTAAAATTGGCAAAATTCTCAAATACATCCAAAATTGCACTTGAACACCGGGCGACTAAAATTAATTCATTTTTCTTCCCTATTTCTCAGAAACCATTTGTCACACATTAAAATATATTATACCATCGTGCTGGAAATTTTGTTTTCTACAATGCGCTATAATTTTTAATTTTCCAAAGTGTATCTGAAGGAAGTAACGGCGGTGTAAAGTCAAAAGGACATATTGCCAATTTGACAGCTATTATGCGCACTTGCGATTACACAGGAATATACACCGATTAAATTTCACTGAAGCCCAATCGCAATTAAGAATGCATCATATTAGCTCCAAGCATGGATGGTGTGGTTTTATTGGGTACAGTTTAATTAATGCTGCAATATACTGAATAGAAAGTCTTTATTGTCCACAATATTTACACATGAATTGTTCCGCACTCGGACAAACTCGGACAGGTCAGAAGAATCCGATAATTTAGGGACAACTTATGAATTTTCTACCAAATAAGCCTTAAGACTACCTTATAATATACCTTATAATATACCTACCTTAAAAATACCTTATTTTATGTATAATAAATGTGTTATTGTATTGTAATTGAAGAAATAAACGAAAATAATCAAAGAAACGAATTGTAATAAAAGAAAAGAATTGTATTGAACGAACGAATTGTAATAAAAGAAATAAGAGTGAGAGAGGGAGTTTCTGTTTGGAAGGAGAGTCAGCTTCCATAAGCACTGTAGGTAACTCAACCTCCGGTGTTGCTTCTCTTCTTTGCTTCTTAGAAGGAGACTTTTTATCCTTTATGCTGACTAGAAACCTCTTAATTGACACCTGTTGCTTTCTTAGTTGTATGGTCTTACGAAACTGAGGCATCACATTATCATTCATCATGTCGATGATTCTCATAGCCACAGTCTTTTCTGAATGGTACTGCTCGATAAAAGCCTGCACATCACTCCACTTAGCTAACATGGTCTTGATGCTCTCACTTGATGCCGCAGCCATCTCCTCGTCCTCAGATGACAACTCCTTAATGGCTTCCTTCTGCTTGTCCTCTTGAAGGCAAATATAATCCTATGTGTTGAGTACCTCATTATGGTCAGCAACAAGCTCCTCGACGTCATTTGCATCCACTTGGAATCTCATGTTCTGTCCCATGGAAACAATGCCGTTCACAACAACAGAATATTGAGGATCAAATACTTCAAAATCCCTCTCAAGGATGTATGCGGGCCACTTCTTACATGCTGCTTTCAAGGTTCGAAAGGTAACATCATAAGGTCGAGAGGTAACCTTTTCTATCAGTTAAACACAATGATACACATTGAAATTATCCTTCCAATAATACCTAAGTGATAGGTTGGTGTCATTGGTCACGTGAAAGCACCGAGTAAATATAGCCTTATTGTAAAGCTTCTTGAAGCTTGCGATCACTTACTGGTCCATGGGCTGCAGGAGGGGGGTTGTGTTGGGATGGAGAAATTTGACCTTGATAAATTCAAGATCACCTTGAAGTTCCTCCTTCAAACTTGGTGGATGCGCTGGGGCATTGTCAAGGAGAAGAAGACACTTGACAGGGAGTCATTTCTCCTCGAGATATTTCCTCACCGAAGGAGCGAAAACATCATGCATCCAGTCCATAAACAGGAGACGAGTAACCCAAGCTTTGGTGTTGGACTTCCACATTACAGGAAGCTTGGATTTAACCACCTGATTTTTCTTGAACGCCCTTGGGTTTTCTGAGTGATAAACCAACATTGGTTTTATCTTACAGTCGCCACTGGCATTGCCGCACATCAGGAAGGTTAGCCTATCTTGCATAGGCTTATACCCAGGGACGGACTTCTCTTCCTGTATAATGAAAGTCCGGTTAGGCATCTTTTTCCAAAAAAGACCGGTTTCATCAGCATTAAACACTTGATGAGGAGCGTAGCCTTCTTCTTCCACCATCTTGAGAAATAATTCCTTGTAAGCTTCGGCAACTTTATCATCAGAACTGGCGGCCTCACCATGACGAATGACACTGTGAATCCCTGTACGACGCTTAAACTTATCGAACCATCCTTGGCTAGCCTTGAAATCATCAATGGATGACAAACTTCCAGCTTGCATCTTGATGATATCCGAGTGAAGTTGCCGTGCTTTCTCGGCGATAATACTCTCACTCACACTGTCACCTACTATCTGCTTTTCATTAATCCAAATCAACAGAAGTTTTTCAAAATCTTCTATTGCCTGATACCGTTGTTTAGACAACACAGAAACACCCTTAGCCACACACGCACCCATAATAGCTTCCTTGTTCTTAAGGATGGTAGCAATGGTAGACTTAGCGTACTAGTACTGGGACGCTAAGTCACACACGCACACCTCGTTCGTGTTTTTCAATGATCTTCTTCTGCTCGATCGAAATTTTCTTTAATCATTTCTTAGGCTTAACACTAGCCTGTGGTGGGGTCTTTTTCGGTCCCATAATAGCAAAAGTACACTCAATATAGTCCAAAATATGTATCAAACACAAACCACGTGCGCGCGCAACGAAAGGCGGTGACGAACTGGGACGCCGTGAGCGTGCGTCAGCTTCTCGTGGCCGCCACCGTGGTGCTGTTCGACCGCGTGGTTTGGTTCGTCAGCCGAGACTATATACTCGCGAATTTAATGTTCGTGAGGCGAAAAGGTCGTGAGCTGAAGCGTTCGTCAGAGGAGGTTTTACTGTACAAGCTTTTGCACTTTCATGTTTTTGTTAGCAAGGTTGATTGTAATTATGCCACTCGGTATTTTCGGTTATAGTTTTGCGCACATGTTTTGTGTTATTGTTTGTCTGAGTCTACTGGTAGTATGTTAATTATTGTTATTCCATACTGTTTCCATTTTATTAATTTTTACTTGCGCGAGCAGTATATTGGAGACAATGCAGAAAATAATCACGTAGACAAAAACCAACACTATATTCGACTGCTTCACAATAACAACGACCAAATCCAGTAAACGTTCCAACAACGTAACAGTTAGAGAAAACCACAAAGCTGTCACTCGCTGTTTGCCTTTATAACCAAAATATCTTCAATAATAATAGCTGTTCTCAACACAGTGTTTGAATAATGCGATAAAAACGATAACAATACAGTGGACCCTCCAAACAGCGGAATACTTCCTCGGTCCCGTTCAAAATCCTGTCAAATGCGTGTTAATTACACATCCAAAAAGCGGAATTTAAACCTCCGAATAGCTGAAACCTCCAAATAATGGAATGACATATTGGTCCCGACTCACATAGTACACTTCCGAACAGCGGAAACCGGGCTTTCTGTGATTCTCAAATAGAAGATGTATGGAATATATTGACTCCAGCTTGTCGACTGACAACAGTTGACTATTGCAAGCTTATTGGCATAAACGAGTGACTTATTAGGGCCTGCTATAGACAGGCATGTTATTAGGTATAAGCAAACTAGGCGGTCGCATAGGAACACGCACAGGAATCATGCAGGAATTTAGACCTTCCTGTAACATTGACAATTTCGTTAACTATTGCATTGGAAATTAGCGATGTGTTCAATATTGAAGAAGAGGGACTCTCCTGCAAAGTGCGGCATAACAAAAGCATGGTTTCCAGAGGAGAACGCCGCACAGCTGAATGATCGATTGGGGTAATGAAAAACTTGGGTAGAATCATTTGAAAATGATGCAAACTGACATATAATACAGGGGTCTTATGCGAAAATGGACAATTCAGAGTAAAAAACATTTATTAGCATTGCTACAGCGGACACCTCGAAGTAGCGGATTTTTTTGGTCCCTTCGAGTCCGCTATTTGGAGGGCCGACTGTATTTTTATATTATCGATGCAATATATACGGTATTTCTTATATTAACGGTACAATATTTTGAATGTATTCAAATACTACAGTAGGGCTAATATCACGGGTCATTTACGCCTATTTTTCTTGTATTCATGCACAGCCGCGCGCGCATCAGGGCTTATAATATTCACGAGTGAAGTCGATGTTTTTGCTGGTGTCAGATTTGTTTGGCGCGTGCGTGTTAACCGACAATTGAGCCGGAATTATGGCGGCGCCGATGCCCATGAACCCGAAACCTTTCATTAACAACCTCACTGGCAAGTCGGTGCTGGTCAAACTCAAGTGGGGCCAGGAGTACAAGGGCTTTCTGGTGTCGGTCGACGGCTACATGAACTTCCAGCTGGCCAATACTGAGGAGTACATTGACGGCAACTGTACGGGCAGTCTGGGCGAGGTGTTGATTCGCTGCAACAACGTGCTCTACATCAAGGGCGCCGAGGAGGATGAGGACGAGGACGCGACGGACATGCGCGATTAGTCGTACGTGTGTGTCTGTCGGTGTCTGGCTGGTCGATCTCTCATTGTCATGTGTCATGCTTGTCCCCTGTTCTTTGCGCCAATATAACGTTACGTTTTTAGGCGGTCTTCTATTTTGTTACACAAAATTGTAGGTATTGTTGAAAATACGGTCTGCTTAATTTGATAGTATGCGTGATATCAAATAGGGTGCAATATTTCTTCACTGGTGCGGTCGCCGTGAGCTCAGCTCGTTAGATTGAAAACTTGGTTTACATGGGCTCTAGGTACGCTGGCTTTACGTATTTATGTACGTTACTTCCCAAATCTACTCCGATTGGCAGCTACCGTATGCTAATTTGCTAATTGATACCGGCTGTTGGTGTATGATTTATGCGTTGGTGGCACTTGTTTACTGGAGATCTCACCTGATATTGGTCAGTTCACACTTATTTCCGCTGCGATGGCTGCTGTCTGCGCCGTTTAAAGGTCGCGTTGTTTGAATTTAAAAACGGAACTCGGAGATTAATTAACGCTATCATATTGAATAGCGGGCATATTTGATTGGTGCTGTGAAATATGTTCAATGTCAGTTGTTTAATTTTCATGCACGGTTTTAGCCATGCATTAGTCACGTGAATGGGCAAGTTATTTTCTATCAATCACAGTTTGCATTATCTACGTGTTTGTCTCCATAGCACTTATCTGGTGCGTCTATTGAATTGTATTCCGATCATGGTGAAAATCGGTTGCAGAACCGCCCTGAAACACACTTCCAGTTGGTTTGTCAAAGGCGGTGTGGACTCCGGCAGCGTATCTTCGCCTTTATTGAGACGTAGTAAGCGCAGGATATCTCCTTCATCAGGCCGTTGCTCCGAGCGTAAATGCATTGGATGTCAACCGACCGGGCTTACGAAACGAGCTTGCAAAAGTGCTAAAAGTGAGCTTTTCTTATCCTTGTTGAAACCGATCATCTTGTTTTCGATTTATTCTTAGTAAGCACAACATATTTTTGGTGCGATACATAGTTTTCTGCAATCAACCGGTATAGTTTTCTCAGAACTTTTCAATAGACATACGTATATGGACGCTAAAGTATCGTCGTTAGAAAACGTCCAACGGTCGATATCATGTTTAGAATATATGATATTCGCTAGAAAACAGTGTGATTCCCACCAAATATATGTTGTGCTTATTAAGAATGGATAAATCGAAAACGAAACTAATAGTTTAAATTTCGTATTTATTTATTTTCATATTTATTCCCTTTCAAGGAGTACCATGCCTGATCTTCGTAACCTATATCCTCCCAGTGTTACCGTATGGGAACAAACACTGATATTTTCTCCCGCCATGTTTGACCAATTTAAAAAGTAAAACCACCCTCTGATAGAGCATGAGACAGAATCTAAGGACATATAGCTGGATTTGAAAAAAAATTCTAATTATTCACAGCACAACATTTTTCCACAATTTTTCACAAATTGTGTATCGTTTAGGGGCTGCAAAAATTACTATTAAATCCATTAATTTAGCTTTTTAAATTAGCAGCTGTAGTTAAGTTCCAAAGAATGAATATATACTAATACAGTGGCGGTGCCAGGATTCTTCCGATGGGGGCTAAGGAAAAAGTTGTGGGGGCTTGGCGAAGCATGAAGAGCTACACTCGAACGCTCACTCCATATTATTATAATAAGGAACTGGGGCACACTGATTGAGAACTCTAACTTGAACCAAAATTACAGGACTTCATTAACAGTGGTAAGAAATAGTAATTTCCATGATTATGATGGGGTGGGGAGTCGCCCCCCCTGGCACCGGCACTACGAATAACAATTGTAGCGAACAGGCCGTGCAAAGCAGTAGTTAAGATGTATTTCTGATTAAAATACACGAACGTCACGAAAATACAGATTGATTCACAAGGGCACTCTCACGCGCAAAACTCTCTAACACACAGAACTCTCTCGCACACAGAACACCACTTAATCCGCACACTGCACCAGACACACTGCCGAAAAACAACACATCGCCACACGCCCCCGCAAGCACGACCTCTTCCGTGCCGAGTCCCGGCTCGCCCCAGCGCCGCTCCTCCGACTCGGCGGCAGCATATTGTTCAAACACACACATACACACAAACGCACTCGCACGTCCACATATTCATCAAACACCGCGCAGAACTGAAAGTCGACAAATACTAAACACATACAGATGCACACACACACAGATGCACACACACACACACACACACACACACAACTTACAACAATGAAATTCAAATAAAAGTTACATGGTCGTTACTGCTCGGTGTGTTCATAGTGTTCCCACACGGAAATAGAAATGTAACTCAACAACCCATTATTATTATTAATTACAGGCAAATCCAGTAGCATGGGAAGAGTGCAAGCACTATTATCACCCTAAGGTGGCCCCATGTACCGGAAGTGCCCATTGTTCGAATGCTTCAATATTTTGACGATCTGTAAATTTTGGCTGAAATCCATCAATATTTTCTATACCTAAAATGATAAAGGTTAAAGTTAGGATTGTATGTGTTCGCTGGTGACAGAATGCAGGGTGACATCAGGTATCAAGCACTTTTTAAAACAAGTCAAGTCGTGTCGGACCAAGAAGGCAACGTCATTTCATCCAGTGAAATCTGAAGATGAACTATATCATGCTGGGCAGTTCCCTGATGCTGTGTCGGCAAGCGGTCTGCTGGGTATTAATAATTTGCTCACTGTTTATTTCTCTCAAATATATTTGCCAGATATATATACATCGCAACACAATAACATCATATACACAGTAACACAGGAAACAACATGAATACGGTAATTATAACTGCTAAGCATTTGTAGTGGAATCAGTATCGTGAGGACTGCAGTCCTGTCTCAGATGTTGACCCCACAACACACGCAAATATGACATGAGTATATAACACGATACACGATTCAGTCTAGCAATACACAACATTAATCACATACGCATTACTATCAATATGAATCAAGTGTTTGCTCGTGTTCTGCACGCGTACAATTTCAAACACAAAAGACCAGGGTCTACAACCGAGTAAAGCACTTTGAGATAATAAATTCCGGAAAATGTTTGTGTTTCGTAAACTGAAATGAGGGTTGCATAAGTTGTCACTATTGTGTATTATGGCCAGAAATCATTTGCTTAATGTCTTACTAGAATTTGTTCTAGACTTGTTGAACGTCTTTGATAGCAAGTAAATATCCATCATAGGCTAGGTTTCTTATGGGTTATTATGTCGTGGTTTCTTATGTCGTGATATGCCGACTTGCATACCTAACCTTCATGCAGTCGTATCTACAAAGGTGCTGCTATTTCGTAACCTGACCACATGCTTTGTCAAAAAACGTTCTCCGTTATCGTGTTTCGAATGGAAAGATTCTAGTGCATCGGAGCAACCAGTTGACAGTCCAATGGCACACAGAACTGTGGTCAAAACGGCTGCTCCAACACCTCTGGCTAAATGTGTCACCGGCATGCATGTGTTGACACCGGACTTTCCTGGTCTCATCAGTCCTGGAGATCCGCTCCACTCCGTGAAAAGGTTGGTCACTTTCCTTCCTTGGATCGTTGGATATTCTCAATCTTGGTTTGGTCGTACCATTTCGTCAGCTGCATGTAGGTACATACATTCCTGGGATGTGTCGAGCTTTTGTAGCATAGCGTTGAATTTCGCGGAATGCATGATAATTGTTTCAAAATCCAGAGTAGACCGTCGATGTCATATCTCACACAATCTTCCACATGCATATCTGCGTGTACGTTGATATTGATGTCCACTACTTGTGTGTACTGTTGTCACTCGGTCTGTGACACAGACACAGGAGGCGACGGTGCACTAGAACACTGTATCCAGCCTCAACGAACGTATCAGCGATTGATGCCAGCTTGAGTGCAGTGACAAATGCAAGCAGCTTCGCTCGCGCTGTTCAGGTGATTTGTCATCAAGTGATTGTTACTGATGCCCTATGACCAAAACTGTCCGGGTTTGAAAACAATGTGAAATTCGTGTGAAGTCTTCAGACGTGTAGCTAGATATACAAACACGAATCGAATGTTAGATTTCGTGACAATGTCAGTGTTATCTTTGATAATGTTTGAAACATTCATATGAAACGTTATCGTTATCATGTCCAACTGGTTTATTGATTATTATAATCACTATGCATTTTACAGTACGCTGACAGTACTGGTAATGAATGTGTGACTTATCACTTTTCTGTGTGTGTTTGTGTTGATTATTCCGTTTTCCTTGATCGAACTAAAATATATCAAGACAAAAGATAGTCAAGTGAATGAGAATGATATGGCAATTGATTGTTCAACTATGATGGATGTATCATTCGTTTGTTTTCAGGCGTTGGGTCTATTGCAGAATTCCAACACCTATATTGACAATGAATGATATAAGAGACATGCGGCACAGTGATTCATTATGCTGAAAGCAAGCATTTGTTTCTTGAGATATGCGTGTAAAAAATCTTACACATTTTGGTGCTGTTTTATCAGCACATTTCAATACATTTGTATATGTATATATTTGACTTACAAATGTTTAAGGTTTTAACGGAATATCATGGACCGTTGGTGCGTACCTTGTATTCATGCATTATGATGATCATAATTTTGAAAGTGAAATTGTATTGAAATTCACATACAAGCATAATCTACTCATGTGTATGAAAATTTATTTACTGAAATGCGCAAATAAAAGTGTAGCCTCATTCTACTGACAGTGATAGTCTGATTTAGTTCCTCTTGTTGTTGTTCCGCGATAACTCTGGAATACCGGTTTCAAAGATAAATATATTGTTGATCACACAGGCAATCCGAACAGCTAATTATTGAATGTGAGAGGTTGTGTGCGCTGTTATACTCTGCAAATGCTTTTCAGTTGTGGTTGAGTCAGAACTAGAGATGCGACATAAAAACCCGTTTTTTGGCCAAAAAACCTCGACCAAAAAACACGGTTTTTTGGATTTTTAAGTCATGCAAAGACTTCAAATGATAGAAATGATGTATTTGGGATGTTGAATGAATTATTTTTTACCAACACATGAGTTATTCATGCTATTAGTGACCTTATCAAATTGAATTATCATTAAATATGCACAATAAAATAGTTATAATGTGTCTGAAAGTCCTAATATCACTGTTTGCACGGTACTGTGCGGCACTTCTATGTACAATACAGCTTTGCATTCAATTATTGAGTTAATCATTGTGTAAGAAAGCAGGGTTTTAGAACCGTTCTTTTCTACTAAAAACTGAAACTGTTTTGAAAAAACAACAGGTGGCATAATTTTTTATTATTACAAATTACCTTTTTCTTACCAGAAATGAACTACGTTGATTATAATAACTTTCATCATTTCATTCAACAGATCAATTATTTGCAAATATAAATGTACAAACACTGCAAATATTCACACAAAGACTACAAATATAAACACAAACTATAACAAAATATAATACAACAAACTACAACAAAACAAACATACATACATACAACAAACATACAAACTACAACAAAATATACACACATTAGTGTCCCTAATGAGACTACGAATAAAAGCGGATCACATTACTCAGAGTGGCAATCCTGACCAGAAAAACGGACAATATTTTCGTGTAGGAAAAAAACGACTGAGTAAATATATTTAATGTACAAAAAGGTATTTGAACACAAATAACTACATCAAAGAAACCATCATCCAAAAAAACCAGTTCTAAAAACAGTTTACTAATAAAAAACCAATTAATTTGGTTCAACTTTCCTTGATCTGCCGCCAATGTTTTTCAAAATCTCTACATCTACGAAACCGTTTAGAAATATATATTTTGAAAAAACATGGTATAAAAAACAGTTTAAATCAAGTGTTTTAACCAGCCGCTGATACCAGCAGGCTACTTGCTGTACAAAAGGTATTTGAACGCACATCAATAAAATAGAAAGCATTATTTCATTAATAAAGCGTTAGATTAAATAAACGTTTGTCAAAAAAAAAATTGACCAACTAATTAACTTGTCTTGTTCTGCTGTCAACATTTTCTGAAATTGTACATTAATAAAACGAATATAAAACCAGTTTGAAAAGCATCATTGCATTTTTTCATAGAAAACATGGTTTCTTTGAAAAAACATGATTACTCAATGAACTTGTTTCGTTCTGCTGACAAATTATTTCAAATATCCACATCATTGAAACCATCTTTAAAAACATGGGTTTTCTCCATGGGCGTAAATTTACAACACACACACACACAGTGTGTGTCTTGTACTTTGACCGCCTCTGCGTATTTGACCTCTTGTTGTGTGTGTGTGTGTGCGTGTGTGTGTGTTGTACTTTGACCGCCTCTGCGTATTTTGACCTCTTGTTGTGTGTGTTAGTGTGTGTGTTGTACTTTGACCGCCTCTGCTCACAAGTCACAAACAGCAAACACATTGTGTAGCAAACATACTGGTACGCGCTCGCATACACACGCATACACACGTACACGCATGCATATAGACGCGCAGGCATACACGTACAAGTATTGCGACCGCTGAAATGGTGTGGTGAAAAGATTTCGGGAGTGAGTGTGTGTACCTGGCAGTAAGCGGCCGGTCGTGCGGCGTTGTTTTGCATTGTAGTGACAGTATTTGATTAGTGTGTCTGTTTAAATATATCCGTAGTGTATCCGTAGTGTTCCGTAGTGTGGTTGGATCCAGCCAACAATTGGTGACCCCGACGTTTGCGCAATTTCGCCAGTGGTCTTTAACAGCATGACCGGTGCGAACAAATCAGACGCCACGCCAGTTGTTCAAGCCGTCATGGGTCATCCGCCAGCGTTTGTGGAAGACAACCCTAGCGTGTGGATCATTCAACTTGATCTCTATTTTGCGAGAGCCAATATTCAACAGGAGACTCTACGTTTACAAACGGCAGCACCACTTCTTACAACGCATCATGTAGACGAATTCATGGACTTAATTCGCCGGCCTCCAGAAGACGCATACACACAACTGTGTAATGTATTGCAAACTCGGCTTGGAGCGATTAACGAGCAAAAACTACGTTCGCTGCTGGAGTCGCAAGAATTGGGCGATGGGCGACCGAGCCAATTCCTTCGCCATTTGCAAGATCTCACAGCGCCATATATCCCAGACTCGGACTCTCCACTCGTGCGGCAGATATTTTTGAAGGCTATGCCTGACCGTGCTGCACCATTTCTGCAGTTTCTTCCGCCGGACACGTCCTTGGAGACTGGCTGGTAACGCAGACCGAGTTTTATCTGCACTGCATCAAGCCAATTCATCTGTTAGCGCCATTAGTGGATGCAGCTCCAGCACTGGTTGCGAGCAAGCACAATCCTCGGCAACTGAGCAATCCTTGACATCAGAAAGCAACTCCGCGATGTACAGAGGTGGTACCGCGAGGTACAATGTAATAGTCCTTAATGTAAGAGTCCTTAATGTAATTGTTGTCACCAATTAAAGCCTTCTGATTTTACGCAGCTCTGCTTGGCCACTTTTATTGTTTATTTTAAAACCCTTTATTTATTTATTTATATTTATATTTATTTATTTATATTTATTTATTTATATTTATATTTATTTATTTATATTTATTCATTTATATTTATTTATATATTATATTTATTTATTTATATTTATTTATATATTATATTTATTTATTTATATTTATTTATTTATATTTATTTATTTTTATTTATTTATATATTATATTTATTTATTTATATTTATTTATATATTATATTTATTTATTTATTTATATTTGTTTATTTTTAAACACTTAATGTTCACATTAAAACCTGCCCGTTGTGCGGAACAATTTATAAAATGAAATTCATATTCAATCCATAAAAGCGAATGAAGACAAATTTAAATGCAAAAAAAATAACTTGTAAATATGTTTACCAATAGAAAAGTCTAAATGTTGATATTTTCATTTTAATTTCGACAAAAATTCCTCAACCCGCCTCATATTTAAACCTACCCTTCATGCGGTATAATTCAGAACACAGACACGTAACAAACAATGAAAATTCTAGCATATAAACCCGCCTGTCGCGCGGAACAATTCATACTTGGAAATTTGTGTATAATTCATAAGAGAAAAGGAATATGAATTAAATAATAGTAAACCCATAAAAAACTCTAAATTTCTTTATTTTTATATTTATTTTGGCAAAATAGTTGTGCTAAAGCGCCTCATATTTAAACCTGCCCGTCGTGCTAAATACACAATTAAAAATGACTTAACTTTTTCATCATAATGTTTCCAAAATATATTTATAAATTAACATCATCTAGCATTGAAACCCTCCCGTTTCGCGGAACAATTAATCAAGTAAAATAAAAATTGGATTCATAAGATAAAACGAATACAAATTAAAAAGTAAATCAATGAAAAGTCTAAATATAAATTATGTTTATTTTAGATGTGGCAAAATATTTTCCCTCGAACAGCCTCGTATTTACACCCGCCCGTCGTGCGGAACTATTAATAAAATATAATGAATCAAAAAGCAAAAAGCTTATTAATAGAAAAATATAAATTTGTAAATTCTTGTTTTAATTATTGACGAATTTTTTCCTTCAACACTGCTCAAATTCACACCCGTCCTTCGTGTGTAGTAATTCAGAAGTGTAACACTATCAAAACAATGAAATTTTCTGTCATCTCTATAATTCCAGATTAATGCTTCCGCTAAAACATCATATGCATATAGTTGGCATTGCATGATATTACAACCCATATCCTCATGCAACTTAAGCGTATGCAACTTGAAATTAAACCAATTAAATTACACAGTATAATTCAGGAGTTTACTTTGTTCCCAGTAGCATTTTACCCGCCCGTCGTGCGGAACAATTCATGTGTAAATATTGAGGACAATAAAGCCTTTCTATTCAGTATAATGTAACATTAATTAAACTGTACGCAATAAAACCACACCATCAATGCTTGCAGCCAATATGATGCATTCTTAATTGTGATTGGGCTTCAGTGAAATTTAATCAGTGTATATTTTTGTGTAATCGCAAGTGCGCATAATAGCTGTCAAATTGGCAATATGTCCTTTTGACTTTACACCGCCGTAACTTCCTTTAGGTACACTTTGGAAAATTAGCAATTATAGCGTATTGTAGAAAACAAAATTTCTAGCACGATGATATAATTTATTTTAATGTGTGACAAATAGTTACTGAGAAATAGGTAGAAAAATGAATTAATTTTAGTCGCCCGGTGTTCAAGTGAAATGTTGGATGTATTTGAGAATTTTGCCAATTTTACACGTTTCTTGTATCATTTGTGGGTATAAATTATAACTTATCTTGTAGAGCACCAAATTCTCTACACAATACTATAATTTTTATAGCTGTACCGTTGCTGGTCTATGAGTAATTGATAGCGGAATATTTACCAAAATATTCACGTTTTTTTGTGCTAATTTTGCCTTTTTTAGTTTGTCATTTTGACTTCACACCGCCGTAACTTTTTTTAATACACTTTGGAAAATTAAAAATTATACCGTGTTGTACAAAACAAAATTCCCAGCATGATGGTATTATTTATTTAGATGTGTGATAATTAGTTTTTGAGAAATAGAGAAAAAAGTATAGAAAATCGGACGCGTGGAGTTTAAATAAGATTTTGAATGTAGATTGAAATTTTGTCATTTTTACATATTTTATGTTTAATTTTTTGTATATGAATTATAGCCTAATCTGTAGAACGGAAAATTGTCTACACAGTGGTATAATCTGTATTGCTGTACCATTGCTGGTTTATGAGAAGTAGATGGTTGAATATTGACAAAAAAATCGAATTTTTCAGGGTTCATTTTGTCTTTTCACCGCTATAATTTTTTATTTTTTATTTATTATTTTTCGGTTTTATTTTTAAAATTTTAAATTTAACCTATCGTATAGACAAGAAAGTTTCCAACGTAATGGTATAAATTGTTAGCGGGTACACCAAGTGGTTACCGAGTAGCAGCTTGCAGAAAATGGACCAAGGGGGGTGGGACAGACAGACAGACAGACACACACACAGAGGTTCTCTTTTATATATATAGATTTGCATGGGCGTTGTAAGCAAGTAGATTCATATTGAAGTCTCCAGTGATACACATACCATCGTAGTTTTTTACGTTTGCTTCAGCCAGAATATCCGACAGTATACTAAGGAAGTTGTTAAAGCTGCCACTGGGTGGTCTATAGACACACACAATTAAGTATTTCTTTGCAAGTATGGCAAAATCTACACCAAGTGATTCTATAGAATCATTCAAAACAGTCACACTGTTGACCTTGATTGGTGACAGTTTGTTGGATATATACAGTGCGACGCCTCCTCCATGCACATTTCTTGGGTTAAAAAACGCATTATAAGCAGGTATAGCATACAAATGCAATAAATGTGGTGCTAATCGTACTTCCGTTAATCCAATGATATCAATGTTCATGGATAATTCACCTCATGTCATGTAACATGTCATTGAATAGTTGAAGGTTTGTCGGTATGGACCGAATGTTCATGTTTAGTACACTAAATGACTTGTTAACAGGACTATTGATATGTGAATCACACAGCGAAACGTACTCACACCTAGGAATATCCACTTTCCTCTGACTGTTATATAATTCATTTGAATGCATATCTGCAAGGTATTTGTTGGAATCAATCATCTTGAGTGATTGATTCAAAGGACTCATAATAACATCATAGACAAATCAAGAATAAAAAAACTAGTTTCGCTTACGGCCACGTGACGCGGTTTTCGTGGTGGTTGCACTGTCTCTGGCTCCTCTGCCGGCCGTATCAGGTGTTTCAGCAGCGGTCGTCTGCATGATGTCACTAGATTGTGCAGACTTGCTGTTTTCTGCCGATGTCCCAGCAGTGGCAATCTGTGAGGGAGGCCTCTCAACCGATACTCCGCCAGCAATTGTGTTGCCATTCTCGCCGCTGTGTTCACCGGCCCGGCGATAAACGCGATTTTTGACGACAAGAGTGGCACCGCGGAAGAACGCGACCTTTCCTTCGCTGCGAGCCCTTTGCAGGGCAGGCATCTGCTGCCTCACCATCTCCCGCGAAGCCGCACATAAATCTTCATCGACGTAGACGCCCGTGCCTCTCAGCTTTTTGGCGTTGCGTAAGACTGCATTTTTCTTGTGCCGATGTTGTTGAAACGCACATGAATTGTTCGGTTTTTGGCAGTCACTGGCCCCATTCTGTGTGGCTCCAGAGTGCTTTTCTGGTACCTCTTGCTTGTCAGTCTAAATTCGATATTTTTTTAGTTGTTTGTTACCAACTTTCCCCATTATTCTCCTCAACACCCACGAATCTCAAATTCTGGCGTCTACTGAAGTCGTCCATCTCATTTTGCCTTGCTTCGATCTTCTCTAGACTTTTTTCAGTTGGGCGATTTCATGCTTAGAGTCGTCAAGCTCAGCCTGGGTGAACTCCAGACTCTTTACTAGCTCACTTGTCTTCTCTTCCAGTTGAGCAATCCTGGATTTCATCTGTTCGGCAACGAAATTCATTGCCGTGTGGAATGATCGCTCTTGCGACTCCAACAACAGTTTAATGGCGTTCACGTCCATTACACACACGCACACACAAGCTTCACGATTTCAGCAGCAGCACGTCCGCACAATATCAAGTCAAACAAACGAAATGTATACTTATGTATACAATACTTGATTTCACCAATGACTAACGAAATGTAACGAAACGAAATGAAATACAATACTTGATTTCACCAATGAAGTATACAGTAGCAAGTATGTGTTTTGAGTATTAAGTTTGTTTCATTAATATTTAAAAACAATTTGTGCATCATATCAAGTCATCATATCATCATTCATCGTATCATCAATTCGTTCATCATCATCATATCATATCAAGCCACCAACTTAGTTTATCCAGTTCACTATTCATTGCATTCTCTAAGTCCACATTTTACCTGCAAAAACAAGTTCGTATCATCTGTAGCGACAAAAACTACAACTGTACTTATAGACAATCGTGTCTGCATCACTTTCCCACGCGCGTCTACAAAACGTCACAACACCACCACACTTTGCACAAGACTCTGTGGTGCAACGACGTCTCGCACCACTTCGCGGAACCCGCCAGGAGCAGTGTCCTCTGAGTCATTGCAATTGTATTCATCTATGTGTCATATATCGTATGTCGCAATAAACAGTCTGTCCATAACACTCGTCTTGCGTGTTTGTGCAGCTCCGTGGCAAGCCAATCGCCAAATTGGTGACCCCGACGTGATTCGACAGGACGAGTTCCCTGGACAGACTGTTTATTGTGACACATAGGACATACAGGGTATACAATTGCAATGACTCAGATGACACTGCTCCTGGCGGGTTCTGCGAAGTAATGCTAGACGTCGTTGCACGTGGCGCGCCATTACTCCTTCAGGCTCACACCGTCTCATACCGGAGCACACCCGGACAAGCACACAATTCAGACAGTTCACACACAACTCTCTCTCTCTCTCACAGTACATAATCAAACCACACCACCTGCTTTTAAGAAACATAAACCAACTAAACATAAACCACCAGACGCACACACTGTGGCTGCGGCGAAGCACAACACGGCCGGCCCCAACGTTCAACTCGCTCACGCCTCGCCCGTGATCTTTAGTTCTCTGCCGCAGCTTGCCATATTTTCCATCACTGTTTCGTGGGTACCATAGTCAATCAATCCACTCTGGAACACTCATATCAAACACAACGTGTATTATTCTCCTCAGCCCTGCCTCGACTCCCCAGGGATGCCAGATTACATTACGTTACATCCCTCTTTCTTTACGAAGTGGACTCAAACATTAAACAGCAAGAATAAGAGCCCACATGAAACAAATTGTACGAGCACACCCATACGATACAAGGCTTACTTGAAAACAACAGCACACAACACTTCGCATGTCAAATACAAACAACAGTACACTAAATGTCTTGAGTGTAGCGAAGAGGCTTCTTCACCACGTGACCGGAACGTGTTCTCTGATCGGTTGCTGACATCTGATCTTGAGTCCCTGGCGGATGAGAGTCGCCTGTCGCGACTCCAGCCTCAGCTACTCGGACGTCCACAGTCCTTAAAGACGTCGGCTGACTTACTAGAACCTCATCTGGAGCTGACGCAGTGTCTCCTCGTCGTGCGCTCTTGTCTTGGCGGATGAAGACTCTGTTGCGACGGAACGTCTTGCCATCTGGTGTCACGACCTGATAGCTGCGGGGACCACATGGCTCAGTTACTCTTGCTGGCGTCCAGTGCCTGCCTTTGCCAGCAATCGGTTGTACAAATATGGATTCTTCCCCCTCCAATCGAGGAAGTTCTCTCCTGGAGCAATATCGGTCCGCCATCCTCTGTACATACATATTGACGTACATATTGACGATGATCGACAGATTTACCAGGTGGCCTGAAGTCTGCCCAATGCCTGATATATCCGCAGACACAGTTGCCCGCTGTTTCATCAGCACTTGGATATCCAGGTATGGCGTACCACACACCATTGTGTCCGACCGAGGCTCACAATTCACCTCTCGCCTGTGGCAACAAATCACGGCACGTCTCGGGGCTGAATCACTGCACACCACTGTCTACAACCCCAGCGCCAACGGCCTCGTCGAACGCCTACACCGACAACTCAAATGTGCTCTACGCGACTGTCCAAATTGGATTGACCGCCTTCTAATCGTGATGCTGGGAATACGCGCCTCTGTCAAAGAATCGGTACAGTGCTCATCAGCACAGCTGGTTTTAGGCACACCTTTACGACTGCCAGGTGAAATGTTCGCCAAAATGAGTGATATTTCACCCCAACAGGTCGCACGAGAACTGTCGCAGCACTTCGCAAGGATCCGCCCAATCCAGAGCAGGCCGACGACCACAGCTGACACATTTACTCTGCCTGCGCTCAACACTGCAGAATACGTGTTTGTGCGTAACGACGGCCACCTTCGTCCTTTGCAGCCTGTCTACACTGGTCCGTACCGCGTGCTCAAGCGCACACCAAAAACATTCACGATTGAACGTAACGGCGAGGACACAATCTGCGTGGACCGACTACGACCGGCTTTCTTGGAAAACGCTTCCATCAGCTTTCCACAAGAGACCGCTGTATCCATCTTCCAGCCGCAATCTGCCTCCAGCAAAACTCCTGCGCGAAACTGCTCCGGATCAAGAATCCCGGTTCTGCGTACGCGTATCACTCGTTCCGGTCGTGTTGTCCGCCCCCCAGTCCGTTTTTCTCCTTGAACTGGAGGGGGGCTCCTGTGGCGCCTGTTCAAACGTAGGTCAATAACATTTGCCCATACACCACAAACACACACTCTACCAGCGCTTCAGCGGTACGCGTCCCGGAGGTGTATGTCCCCTGCACACAGACATACACCACGTACAAACACCAGCCAACTTGCACCAACCCGGTACAGCGTCGCGTCCCGGAGGTGTATGTCCCCTGCACACAGACATACACCACGTACAAACACCAGTCAGTGCGCACCAACCCTCTTCAGTGTCTGGGCCAACATCTGGTTCGCATCCGCCTGACCACATCCTCAACCATGGATGCAGCAGCCATCGAGGGCAACATCTGGTCCACAGCCGTGCGCCCAGACCATATGTGACCCAGAACACAAGGCGACAACATACGCACATACACACACATTCCCAATCACACACGCCAGCGACGTATAAAACACCGTCACACACTCTTCCACAACCAGTCCACAGAACTCACCCTGTTGCTGGCTCGCTCTGTTGTTCACCATTGCTTGTGTTTTGTTTCGCCACAGTAAGTAACCGCCTCTGAACTGTGATCTCTTGTGAATATATATTGTGTTGTCGTCCCCCATTGTGTCGTTCGCCAGACCCAAGGGGGTTGCAACAATGTAAACAATTCAATATGAACCAATCAACAGTAAATAAAATATTCAATAAGATATATCGTCCAACCGCTCAGATTCGAATCACAGAATCGACTCTGGCCAGATTCGAATCCGCTCAGATTCGATTCACAGAATCGACTCTGGCCAGACTCGAATCCGCCTAGGTTCGATTCGCTCAAAATCGACTCTGGCCAGATTCGACTTCGCTCATTATTCAAGTTGTTATACTGCAGGTTTAAAATGTTACTATAAAATGGTTGCGCATTTGCTTCATTTATGCTAAAGGGCGTCGTGGTTGATCTCTGTTGTTGGTTGGTGGTTTGTGTAGTTCAGACTTGTCGTTATGTTGATTTGTTACTGATAAGAACATACAGCTATCATCCTTTCAGGAATATATGTCATATATTTGTCAGCTGTCTGTTTCTCATCATTGTTTATGATAGCTGTAACTTAGATACTGAATTCAGACATGTCTGATGAGGAAACCCGTACACCATCGAACATCACCATATCACAAACGGCACTGGAGCAAATAATTTTTACGGCTGTACGCGCGGCTACTCAAGTCTCCGCACCACCTATACAGACCTCGCTCCTGGATAAACCGAAACGACCTACAGTTGGAGTAGGCATTTCATCAGAGAAATGGTCGCATTTTCTGAGCAAGTGGCAGCGATATAAGAGTATAGCCTCTATCCCCACTGGGTGCTCTTCCAGCCAGCCCTTAGAGTGTTGCGACGATGAAGTTCAGCTGCATGTGTACCGGGTGCTGGGTGCGGATGCCCACACAAAATCTGAAACTGACGTCCTGTCCACCATTAAAGAATTTTCCGTCCCACCAGAGAACCTTCTGGTAAATCGTACGATTTTGCGCGGAATGACTCAAGATCACGACGAAGGTGTGCAGCATTTCGTCAGTCGACTCCGTGGTCAAGCAGAATCATGCAATTACACAGTACAATGTCCCAACACTTCGTGTAACTGTACTGTCTCTTACACCGAGTCTGAAGTGAAGGACCAGCTGTGTAAAGGCCTGGCCGACCCGGGGATTCAACAGGACCTGCTCGCCACATCAAATCAGAATATGAATCTGCGAGAGGTAGTGGCATTTGTGGAGGCGCGAGAGACAAGCAAACGAACACAGCATGTTCTCACAGACACCGCAAACACAAGCTCCATACAATCCCGCCGCGCGCCGTCGACATATAAGCTCAACAAGATGAGTATCCGCAGCGATCCGCATAGCGATACAAAAAATAAAAGCAGCGAACATGACGAAACTACATGCCAATGGTGCGGCCAAGACGGTCATGGTGCGAAATCTTCGTTCAAAGTGCGTCAACAGCGTTGTCCCGCATTCGACCACACCTTTCAACGCTGCGGCCGCCGCTTTCATTTTGACAAAATGTGTCGCGGTACAGCGCGCATTCAAAGCGGCCAAAACGCTAGCGCAGCGAGCAACGCCACCGTCGAGGAGGCTTTCCTGCTGAACCACATCGGCATTTTGGCCGACATCAGAACGTCAAAACGCACCAGCGGGTGCCGACCGGTCAAGACAATCCTTCTGGGCCACGAGGAACATGACGGACTGCTCGGGTGGCACGCTTCGTGTATTCAAAACGAACCCAGCGTTCGAGTGCAAATATATGTGTGCACGGACACGTACCAGCACTACAAAGTTCAGCCTCCATCACATCGTCCAACATACTGTAGCGCTATTGCTGACACAGGCGCACGGACCACAGTTTGTGGCACGCAGCTGCTGCATGCTCTCAGGATCCACCCACACGATTTTGTTCCTGTTAGACAAAAATTGTGTGGCGCTAATCGATCTGCGCTGCGAATTCTCGGTGGTGTCTTTCTGGCTATAAGAGCGGCCGACAAAAACGGCGATCATCGTGTAACTCACCAACTGTGCTACGTTCAGGCAGACAACCCTAATGCTTTTTATCTTAGTCGGCAGGCGTGTGCACAGCTTGGTATCATATCCCACGATTTTCCGCAAGTTGGTGGTTCATTATCATCAGTATCCGCCCTGGCAACAGCAGATTCGGCTCAAGAGCAGACAACACAGGAGCCCCACACGTGTGACTGTCCTCGTCGACGTAGCGCGCCACAAATACCGGCAAAGCCGCCGATGGCCCTGGTTGAAGCAAACAGAGAACGACTAGAGAAATGGATCCTACAATATTACAGTGAGAGTGTGTTCAACACATGCGGACATCAACCCCTCCCATCGATGACTGGTCCACCACTGCAGATTCATGTGGACCCCACTGTGAACCCCACTGTGCTGACCTCACGCGGTGCACACTCCGATTCCCGTTCTAGTGCACTGGCGTGCTGACGTGAAGGCTGCTATCGACAGAGATGTCCGCCTCGGCGTCATCGAACCCGTCCCGGTCGGTTCCCCAGTAGCCTGGTGTGCCCGCATGGTGACGGTGGCGAAAAAAGACGGCAGCCCGCGTCGTACTGTAGATCTTCAGGCATTGAACGCGGCTTCAATACGACAGACACATCATACTCAACCCCCTTTTCACCAAGTAGCAATGGTACCACATAACACAAAGAAAACAACGTGTGACGCCTGGAACGGATATCATAGCGTACCCATTGTGGAGCAAGATAGGCACTTGACCAATTTCATCACCCCTTGGGGACTCTACCGTTATACGTGCATGCCCCAAGGATACATGGCAGCGGCTGATGCGTACACGAGACGTTTTGACGAAATCATAGCAGACATACCCAACAAAACCAAGTGTGACACACTGTTGCGGTCAAATGATATTGCTACTTGTTTCACCGACACATGTAAATTTTTGACGCGTTGTGGCAACAATGGCCTTATTTTGAATCCAAAAAAAAATTCAGTTTTCTCAAGACACTGTGGAGTTTGCGGGATTCACTGTGACGTCGTCCAGCGTGAAACCCAGTGAAACGTTCCTCCAAGCCGTGCGAAATTTTCCTGCACCTAAAAATATCACTGATATAAGGGCGTGGTTCGGTTTAGTTAATCAAGCTTCCTACGCATTCGCCAAAACCGAACAAATGGCCCCGTTTCGCGACCTCCTCAAACCATCCTCCCAGTTTCAGTGGAACGGTGAATTGCAACGCCTATTCGAAGTCACAAAACAGCAAGTCATTGACGCAGTTACTGACGGTGTCCGCATGTTCGACACTGATCGAGTCACATGTTTAAGTGCCGACTGGTCCAAAACCGGTACTGGGTTCCTCCTAACCCAGAAATACTGCAGCTGCCCTGCCATTCATCCGCGCTGCTGCCCATCTGGCTGGAAACTGGTTTTTGCAGGCAGTCAGCTCAACACATCTGCCGAGTCCAATTACTCGCCCGTCGAAGGCGAATGTCTAGCCGTAGTGAAAGCCTTAGAAAAGTCCAGGTACTTTACACTGGGATGCCAAACACTGCTGGTAACCACGGACCATAAACCGCTTCTGAAAATCCTCGGAGATCGGAGAATGGAGGACATCGACAATCCAAGACTGTTGAAACTCAAAGAGCGGACGCTGCGGTTTTCTTTCGACACTGTGTACATACCAGGCAAAAACAACAGCGGTGCAGATGCCGTTTCCAGATACCCCAGCGCGTGCGCATCCTTCATCTCCCATATCTTATCGGATATAAACGACCCACCTATGGACGACTCGCCTGCCACTCAACCGTCGTCTTCAGAGATGTCTGTGGACCAGTACATCGAAGGTGTTACCTATGCATCGCTGTAGGCAATTGACGACTTACGAGCAGTTACGTTGGAGCGAGTTTGCAACGCGACAATTAGTGATCCGGTGATGCGTCAGCTTCTGCACTACGTCCAAGACGGCATGCCCACAAAACCTGACCTATTGTCAAGAGAATCGCGTAAATATCACTCACTCAGACACCACTTATCCACAGTGGATTCCGTAATCCTGTACAAACAGCGAGTGGTCATCCCTGCAATGCTACGCAAAGAAGTGCTTGACAATCTACACGGCGCTCATCAGGGTGTGACTTCAATGGCAGCTCGGGCTGCGACTTCCGTATTCTGGCCGGGCATCAGCGCCGACATGAAGCGCACACGCGAGCGATGTGCTGCTTGCAATGCCATGGCTCCCTCTCAACCTCAGCAACCTCCCATAACACCCGTCACACCACTGTATCCTTTCCAATACGTTTGTTCCACCTACTTCCACCATCAAGGCTCTGAATATCTGGTCATTGTCGATCGTTACTCTAACTGGCCGTCTGTAGTTCAAATCAAAACAGGCGATGGCTCCCACGAGCTAGGGGAGGCTCTTAAGACCTATTGTGCCACCCATGGTATACCTGAAGAGCTCTCATCTGATGGTGGGCCGACTTATATATCCGCTGTTACACAACGATTCATGCGTGAATGGGGCATTCGGCACCGACAATCTTCAGTGGGCTTCACAGCAACTGTCGAGCAGAGCTGGCAATCAAGACCATCAAGCGTCTTATAACTGGCAACTGTGGTCCTCTCGGGCAATTGGACACGGACAGATTTCGTCGCGCCATTTACAATACAATAACACCCCGGATCCAGACACACGTCTTTCCCCGGCACAAATTGTTTTTGGCCGTCAAATTCGCGATTTTCAGCCTGTACATCCGGACTCATACTAACCAGCAGCTGTATGGCGCCTGAGTGCTGATCAGCGCGAGTCAGCTCTCGCACGACGTCACATCCGTCAACATGAGGTTCTGTCTGAACACACCGTCAGACTACCGCCGCTAAAAGTGGGCGACCATGTGTACGTCCAAAACCAAATCGGCAACCACCCTCGACGTTGGGACCGGTCTGGCATCATCGTGGAAGTGCGGCAACATGACCAGTATGGCGTAACTATTCACACGAGGAAATACCATCCACCGAGTACAGCGCCGGTCCGCCTAACCAGGATACTGCCTGCGGTAGAACATCACCTGTAGCCGAACGTTCTGCTGTATCTCACCCTGCTGGACCTACAGCTTCACCTCCTGCGGCAGTCATGCCGTCAGCCAGGCGTCCAGAGGAGTCCTCTTCTGATGTGGACAACCCAACACCCCAGGTTGCGTTTGGCGACGTTCCTGCTGGCAGATCGCCGGTTACCGCTGATCGAGGTGTTCGCCGCTCGACGCGCACCATTAGGCGGAATCGCCGATTTGACGACTACATCTTATTTTCTCCTCATTAACGCAATATGTGTATATCGCTTGTCCATGCAGGGGGAGATATACAATGGTTGCGCATTTGCTTCATTTATGCTAAAGGGCGTCGTGGTTGATCTCTGTTGTTGGTTGGTGGTTTGTGTAGTTCAGACTTATCGTTATGTTGATTTGTTACTGATAAGAACATACAGCTATCATCCTTTCAGGAATATATGTCATATATTTGTCAGCTGTCTGTTTCTCATCATTGTTTAGTTACTATATGGTATTAGAATGTTACTATCGGTGTATGAGGGTAATTTTCCAGTTTTGTCACTATACACATAATTATACACATTATTTGACATATACTTTTGCAACTATGTCTGACTTCAATCAAAATCATAACAAATTTCATAACAACCGTAATTTCCTCTTACGCCAAGAAAGTGAAAGTTGAAGCATGAGAAACATAATTTAACAGCGAATGTTCAAAATGAATAAAATATACAAATAAATACATGTTTCAGTGTAGTTTATTGATTCAGTTATTAATATTTATATGTATTGTTGGTTGCTGTTTCTATTGAGTCATGCTTAATTTTGTGTATTTAGTTTGCGCACTTGACCAAGACCGAGTTTTCAGTTATTATTGTTTGTTGTACCGCATCTGCACTCGTTGATTTGGCTCTTTACGAAGCTATACAACTGAACAACGTGTAAGTGAACAACGTGAATCCTATGGACCGACTGTATTCACACTCACAGACACAACAGGACAGGACGAACCGGACACGCGTACAAACAAGTTCACGCACACATGGCCCAACAACTAACACAATGACGTGGACAAACATGACAAACAGAAAAACAAACAAATCGACGTACACACCGCTGGTAGGGTCATGAGGTGGCGTAAGACGAAATTTGTGTCGCACCAAAAATTCTCGAATCCAGTTGAGAAATTGCAATATGAAAATGGAGGCAATCATGGATATAACAAACTAGCCAATTCGGTCGCAGTTTTCTTTACTGCGAGCGCAATTTGTCATATTTGTGACTGAGCGGAGATCCATGAGAACGGCTTATGCAGCGAAACGATTAAAAACAATTGAAAGATAGGGCATTGCCGTTCCACGTGCGCTTACAGAAACAAACCACACTGAAACAACAAAGTTTGTTAAGCAAACCAACTCCGTGCGGTGCTCGAGGACAAAGCAAGGACACATGCGCACACGCATACACACATTACGACATACCTCAGCCAATCAGAGGCGAGCTGATACATCAGACACTCCATCTACCGACACATCGCGCACTTCACGAATTACAACACACGTGCAACCAACGCCACCTACTAGGTGGCGTTGATCCTACGCACCACATTGTTAGCAGTAGCGGATACAATACAAACAACAAATAACAAACAATACAAACAATATTTTGACCTCTTAATGAGCTCTTCATCTCCCTGAAACCCTGGATCTGCCAGTGACTGGCACACGCACGAACACACGAAACACACCGACATCCACATCACGCACGCTCAATAAAATCGTTCAACCACCGTTTGTTTCAATGCGATTTTAGCACGCGTCAAGAAATTTAATTAGGTTTTCGATAGCTATTTAGTATATCCTATCATTTGCTCGAGTCCAAACACACCTGATTAGAGCAACTGTATTTCGCTTTGTATGCGTGAGAGATGTTGGGAGATTGTGCGAGATGTTGAGAGATTCTCCTGGTTACACATCAGACTCGATTCTAGACTCGATTCTGACGATTCTGCTGTCAGTCAAAATCGATTCTGACGATTCTCAGAAATCCTATTCTTGCTCAGCCCTACCGCTCACGTTCTGCTGGCTTGCAGGAGCATCGCGCCACTGGGCGTGGCTGCAAGCCTTTGCGGACGTTTCCGCCAGGCGCCGCCACGGGCACTGGCTGCGGCATCTGGCGTGTTTGTATGTGTGTGTGTGTGTTTGTGTGTGTGTTTGTGTGTTTGTGGCATTCATCAGTCGTACAACAACAACAACATGTATTTGTTATAGCGCACCGAAGGGCTCGGGCGCGACACGATTAGAACAGTTGGGAACACGGAATACAAATAACAGGACAGATGCAAAAGAAGTAAACTACAAATATGCAATAAATGACAATAAATATAGAGACAAAATATGGGCAAAACATTTAAAGCAGACGGACATGACGGACAAGACAACACGACTGAAACATAATGACAACACAGCACAGCAAACACAACTCGGGAGAATATAGTCATAGCGTAGATAAAGTAAGCATGCAAATGAGAGAAGGAATACGAGTAAGAACAGGCTAAAGTAACATGTTATAGTGATGCAAAAGGTGTGAGAGTGTGGGAGACTGGGTCAAAAGAGAGGTCAAAAAAGTGTTTGGAGAACTTAGAGCGGAAAGAATTGTAGAAAAGAGAAGAAGTAATGTGAACTGGGATGGAATTGTAAAGGCGAGGGGTGGAAAAAAAGAATGATATGGAGGACCAAGGAGATTCATTTACAGCACGAGGGCATACAAGGGGAAGAGGAATTCGGGAAGGAGTGAGGCAAGGAGTGAGGAGAAGGCGGAGATAGGATGGCTGATGAGGATCGTGGAGAAGCTTATATATCAGACAGCACAGGCGAAAGTGAATACGTGGAATAATAGGGAGCCAGCGAAATTGAAAAAGAAATTGAGAAGTGTGACGACAAGGAACAGGATGAAGGACAAAACGACAAGATTGATTAATAACGCGTTGTAGGATTTTAAGAGAACGACGAGGAGCATGGATGTACAAAGAATTACAATAGTCAAGTCTAGAGAATACATGAGAGTGAATAAGTTTGATTGCGGAAGGTCTGTCGAGATATGAGCGTATAGGATAGAGGGATCTCAAGATAAGACGACAAGTGCGGGCGACAGAGAGGATGTTGTCGGAGGAAGAGATGAGATGAAGAGAAGAGATGAGTCAAAAATAACTCCGAGATTGCGAACTGTCGATGATAGGATAAGAGGTAAGCGAGGAGGAAAAATACGAGGAGGATGAAGAGCCAGAAACTCAGACTTGGACGAGTTGAGGAGAAGGTGACGGGACGACGCCCAAGAAGAGATGGTGGATAGGATGTCAGAGAAAAAAGACGGAGAAGGAAAAAGAAGAGGGATATATAACTGAATGTCATCAGCGTAGATATGAAATGAGATGGAATACTTACGAAGGATAGGACAGAGGGAGGACATGTAAAGGTTAAAGAGTATCGGACCAAGAATAGATCCCTGAGGGACACCTGATGAAAGATGGATAGGATCAGATACAGAGGAATTGAAGTTGACAGAGTAGGTCCTTCCCGAAAGGTACGATTTAAGGAGAGAGAGGGCAGAAGACGAGATACCAAGATGAGAGAAGTCATGAATTAGGATAGAGTGATTAACAAGGTCGAAGGCGGAGGACATATCGAGAAGAACGAGAAGAACAGAGCGACGGTACGAGAAGTGCGAAAGGATGCCATTGGAGATAGAAAGAAGAACTGATTCGGTAGAATGAGAAGGGCGAAACCCGGATTGGAAGGGATCAAGAAACTGGCAGATGAAAGGGGAAAGTTGCGCGGAGATAGCGGACTCGAGAAGTTTAGAAGCAAAGCTCAGAAGAGATATAGGACGATAGTTACTAAGTATAGAAGAGTCAAGGTTCTGTTTCTTAAGAATCGGACGGACAATTGCATGTTTGTCAGCGAGAAACTGGCCGTGAAGAAAAGAGGAGTTGATAAGATGCAGGAGATAAGGAACCAGGGAAGGAAGGGATTTGGAAATAGCAGGGAAGTTGATTGGATCAGCTGGTGAGAAGGATAGCTTGGAAGAGGAAACGAGGGAAAGGATATCATGAAGATCAATGTGAGAGAAGGACGTGAACCGGTGATGAGTGGAAGTGTGATACATTGACGGATAAACTCTCGCGAGAGTACTGTGTTTCGCCGGTGTAGCGAGGCGGCGCAATGCCTAACATCTCAGCATTGCGCCGCCTAACTACTCCGCTACAGAGTTCTCGGTGAAAGGCGAGAAACAAAACGGCAAGATTGGTTTATAATTTTCTGAAGCGAGCGTATATTTTTACAAGATACATGGAGATAAAGAGAGTCACAATAGTATAATATGGAGAAAAATAAGGACTGTACAAGTGTGGCTGCTGTAGCATCATCAAGGAATTGACGGATAGGATAAAGTTGGTGGAGAATAGAACGACAGGAGCGGGTCACACGTGTGATGTTAACTGAGAATGAAATATTGGGGTCAAAGTTTACACCAAGATCACGAACACACTGAGATAGGGGCAATGAAATTATTGGAGGAGATAATTTGGGAGGATGAAACACAATATATTCCGACTTGGAATGGTTCAAAAGCAGGGTTTGTTTGGTTTAAACCATGGCTTAAACCATGTGTTTTTTTTTAAAACATGTTTTTTTTTAAATTTGTTTTTTTGACAGAAATGATTTTTCTCATATAGGAATGATCGAATATTTTTAGAATTAGTAAAATAGTTCATTAATGCAGTTTTAAATCTTCATAAATATTACTCTTTGACATGATTTTAAGCAGGGTTTGTTTGGTTTAAACCAGGGTTTGTTTGGTTTAAACCAAGTGGTTTTTTATATATAAAAACATGGGTTTTTTGAGAATTTTTTATTTTTTGACAGAAATGATTTTTCTCATATAGGAATGATCAAATATTTTCAGAATTAGTAAATGAGTTCATTAACACAGTTTTAAATCTTCATAAATAGTACTTTTTGGCATGATTTTAGGGGTTTGCACGATATGGGAAACATTTTTATTAACTTTTTTGGTTTTTGCTGGGGAAACATTGTAGTTGGTATTTATGAGAAATCCTAAATATTTACGACAAAACAATTGAGTTTCTAAGTTAATAAAAACTGTGTTAACTCTGAAAACAAACATAAATTAACCTCCATGGAAACAACTATTTTTAGTCACTAGATTTTCATAAATAAGACCACTGGGTATATGGATTGGACTTTGCAAACATAATTGGATGTTTACAATCGACTGCTTTCGCAATTGGAAGCGGTTTAAAACTTCCGTTGCCTATAGATGCTACAAGGTGAAATTCAAGATCCTGTGTGTACATTTTTATGATATTATCTTTAACCTTATCTAAATATTTACAAAACTCTTGGTAAGTGGTACTAATATATGTTTAACTATGTACTAAATAGCATGGTACAATCCTTTTTTATTTGTGTGTGCTAAGTGTAAAAAAACAAATAATGGTTTTTTTCTAAAAAAACATGGTTTTTGGTTTTTTTGTTTTCAAAAAACAGGTTTTTTTCAAACCCTGTTCAAAAGTAGGCGGCGTGATGGAGTCCAGGAGAAATATTATTCAAAACAGCAGAAATACAATTTAGAAAGAAAGTAAATAAGAAATACGAAAAGGATGAAGAATTGGACAAAGAGAAGATATACAAATTGAACGGTATCGGACTGAACGGACTGGGTATACAACATTGTTTTGCTTTAAACAAACTAAGTAATGACAAATTCTGTCGCGGCAAATACACGACCTAAACAAACTCCTGGAACGATCTATCTGAACACAATATATTCCAAACGGCTGAACGAAAGACAAAAAAACACACAAGTTCTGCTACACCAACCGCGTGTCTGTCTGAACTCAAACATGCGCACGACACACAATATATAAATTTTAAGGCTGCCAATCAACAACAACGTAAATGATATAAACAATGGAAAAAGGAGCGACAAATTCAGTTTAATTTAATTAGTGAGCCAAACTATTTTTATATTAGTCAGGGTTTGTGTGGTTTAAACCAAGTATTTTTTTTAAACATGTTTTTTTTTTATAAATTTCTTTACAGAACTGAATTTCCTCACACAGGAAGGATAAAATATGTTCAGAATAAGTAAATGAGTTCATTAATACAGTTTTAAATCTTCATAAATATTATTTTTGGCATGATGTATGAGGTTGCACGATATGGAAACATATTTATTAAAAACTAGCATTTAAACCCGCCCGTTGTGCGGAGGAATTCATAAAATGTAATTAATATTCATAAAAATTCATATTGATAAAAAAAAATCTCCAAATTAAAAAACAAAATAAAAACTCACAAGTGTCTTACTCAATAGAAAAGTCCAAGTGTGAATATTTTTTTTTTTTGACATAATATTTTCCCTCAACCCGCCTCATATATAAACCCACCCATTGTGCGGAATAATTCAGAATTCAGAATATTTTCCCTCGAACTGCCTCGTATTTAAACCCGCCCGTCGTGCGGAACTATAAAAGAATATAATGAATCAAAAAGCAAAAAGCTTATCCAATAGAAAAATATAAATTTGTAAATTCTTGTTTTAATCATTGACGAAGTTTTTTTCCTCAGCACTGCTCAAGTTCACACACATCCTTCGTGTGTAGTAATTCAGAAGTGTAACACTATCAAAACAATGAAACCTTCTGTCATCTCTATAATTCCAGATTTATGCGTCCGTTAAAACAGCATATTCATATAGTTGGCATTGCATGATATTACAACCCATATACTTATGCAACTTAAGCTTATGCAACTTGAAATTAAACCAATTAAACTATACAGTAAAATTCAGTAGTTTACTTTGTTCCCAGTAGTATTTTACCCGTCCGTCGGGCGGAACAATTCATGTGTAAATATTGAGGACAAAAAAGCCTTTCTATTCAGTATAGTGTAGCATTAATTAAACTGTACCCAATAAAACCACACCATCCATGCTTGGAGCTAATATGATGCATTCTTAATTGTGATTGGGCTTCAGTGAAATTTGATCGGTGTATATTCTTGTGTAATCGCAAGTGCGCATAATAGCTGCCAAATTGGTAATATGTGCTTTTGACTTTACACCGCCGTTAACTTCCTTCAGATACACTTTGGAAAATTACAAATTATACCGTATTGTAGAAAACAAGATTTCTAGCACGATAGTATAATTTATTTTTATGTATAACAAACAGTCTGTGTTTTGTGCTCGGCGTGTAAGGACGTGTTACGTGGTGCTCGTAGTGTGTCAGTAAGTTTCGATAAACTCCAGTAGACAGTGAGCCGGTGCGGCAATGGCGTATGCAGCAGAAATGATGGACGCCATGAAAGAGTGTTTATCGAATGATGAGCTACTCAATATGATTAGGCAGAAGATTGTCGAGCCTGCTGTGAAAGCTGCAGTCGCAGAGGCAGTGCAGGCAAAAGAGCATGAGATTGCGATCCTGAAAGAAGATCTGAACTCTGCACTGGACAGAATCGACAGTATTGAACAGCACTCCAGGCGAAAAAATCTTTGCATCTCAGGCCTGGTGGAAGAGAAATCTGAAGATGCCAACAAGCTCCTGCAAGATGTTGCCAAGAGAATGAAGGTGGACATATGCGCTGATGACGTGGAATCGGTACACCGAATTGGCAAACCTGTCACAGGCAAATCCAGACCACTCCTGATCTGCTTTGAAAAACTCAGAAAGCGAAATGAGTTTTACAGGGCCCGGACAGTTTTGAAGGTGGCTGAGGACGCCGCTGGAAATTGCTCTGGGCCAATTTTTGTTAACGATCATTTGACGAGAAAAAACAGCAAGCTGATGTATGACTTGAGGCAAATGAGAAGAGCTGGAAAAATTCACGCGGTATGTACTGACATGGGATTGGTGAAAATTCGAGTAACTGAATACGCCCGTGCTGTTACGGTATTATCAATGGATGATGTCCTTCGCAACACTGGACCAGCCGGAGCAATGACCGGAGAAACATATTCTATTCAGTTGTGTCAGGCAGAACGCACGGCTGAGTGGAAAAATGTCAGCCGCAATGTTACAGCCACGACAAACAAAGTGAACCGACCCAACACCAGATTCAGTCAGTCAAACAGGCGGTAGTTCAACTAGCTACAACCAATATACCTCACCTCACACAGGTCACACCTGCCACACAGTGAGTGTACACACTTGCCTTGACGTCGTATTGTCGTGCGTTTGTTTACGTCCCTAGTTATACAGTCAGTCTCTTTTTTACGTCTAGTTTACTAGTTTAGTCCGTAGCCTAGTTACGTCCCTAGTTATATAGTCCGTAGCCTAGTTTACGTCCCATCTTAACCTAGTTGTATTGTTGTTTACGTATTGTATGCCAATTGTCTGTATATACTTGAAAATGTGTTCTTTTTTTCGCTTCACTCACCTATTCGCCGCTGACCGGTGGAATGTTTGTGCACCCACATCGCAACTCTTGTTTTTGTTCTAACTATACCTGCAATTTTCATTCTGTGTTTTTTTTTCTATAGACTGATATTTTCTTTTTTTCATTGTAATTCATCCATCTATTTTTATTATTTATTCCTGGGCTTATTGTTTGCTTTTTTGTGATCATTAGTATGAATTATTTGGATGATGAGCTGGGGATAGAACTGGAGCCCGAAAGTAATTTTTTCACACAACATTTGGATCTCGGTGACAAAAAGATATATGACCAATGCACATACAAGATTCATTCAACCATTGTGAAAAAATCATTGGAGTTGCCCATATTGCAAGTCAATATAAGATCGCTGAAGCAAAACTTTGAAAAACTGAAATAATTACTCTCCAGTTCAATAATATTTGATATTATCATATTATCAGAGACTTGGATTGATGACTGTTCATCTAAATTTTTCCAGATTGATGACTATGATTTAGTGACCGCTTCGCCGGAAAAAGAAAGAACGAGGGGTTAAGGATCTGCTATTTATGTGAGCAAAAAATATAATTACATGGTCAGTGACAAGTATTCAAGTGGCACCGAGATTGCATTTCAGGCAGTTACTATTGAGCTGTTTAACCCAAATAAAAGAAATATAGTTTTTATCTCCGTCTACAGGTCTCCCTCTTATCAGTCTTCCCTTTTTATGAATTTTTTAGACACATCACTTTTTGACACATTGTTTAATGATAAAGTAGTAGTTATTGGCGGTGATTTTAACATTGATATCTTGGATAATTCGCAAACAGATTTTATTGATCTTGTGGTGGCGTAGACCACATTGAATTTTAGAGTCAGATGCACAACAACAGTATATTCTTATCACAGCAAATACCAGCGAACAATTGCCTGGTGACCGGAATTGTGCCGGGTTATATATGCTCGGTCACATGACCTTTCACACGGTCACGTGACCATTCACACGGTCATACTCACACACACGCTCACACGCAGTCAACAGTACAAGTGCATACACACAGACATACCAGTTAAGTAGACACATACATCCAGAACACACACAAGTGGCCGAAGACTAACTACACACAGACATACTATTCACTTGGCATACATACACACCAGACACGCACACAAACGGGCGAAACGTACGAACACACAACAGGACACACTAACACACGCTCGCAAACATATAAACGGCGACACACAAACATACAAAGTATGACGCCACAATACTCCGCCGCCTGAGAACGGAGTTCATACAATGTCAGCCGAGCAATGAAGCGCTACATAGGTCTCATATACCGCATGCAATGACATTCACACATTCATTCGTGAAACCAAACCATGTTATTGGAGCGCATCGAACGTAAACAAACACAATACAATTCAGATTGCGCGAAGAAACAAAGGACGATATATACGTTAAAATTCGTACATTTAAAAATAGACAAACTCAGGGTGTTGTTTGAAACGCACCTTGCGACCAGACCTGGTGACTGCAGTAGGCTGGCTTGTGCGCGGAGCAGGCACAGGTGGTCTTTTGACGTCAGCAGCGGCAGGTCGCTGACTCACTGGTGCTGTACGTTTTGCATCATGCTCATGCCGGTCGTTGATGTACGCCGGTTTCAGACGGTCAACAGATACGGTGTCATGCTGCCCGCTGGGTTTCTCCAACACAAGCACCTTCTCTGATCGCGACACCACTCTGAAGGGTCCTTGGTACGGAGCCTCCAGGGGGCGTCTCACTCTGTCCACTCTCACCCATACATATTTGCACGTCTGCAGGTTTTTGGGTAGGTATACTTGAGGTTGAGAATGGTGAGAACCGGCAGATGAGGAATGGAAGTCGATTTGTTGCAATGTGTTGGATAGCTTCTGAATGAACTCATGCTGAATGTGTGGTTGTGATGAGTTGAGACAAATGCGAGGAAAGAGGAGACTGGAACCTGTGATGGCCGTAAATGGTGAGTATCCACTGTCATTTGGGATGGCACGGAGTCCTAGCAAAACAACAGGGAGACTGCGAATCCAATCTTGTCCTCGTGCAATGAGTGCCGCTTTCAGCGTGCGATGAGCTCGCTCTATTAAGCCATTCGCAGACGGTCTATAGGCTGTTGTGCGGAGTCGATGAAAGCCTATAATTTTAGATAATTCGTCAAACAATGCAGACTCAAATTGGGTGCCGCGATCTGTCACAACATACAGAGGCACACCAAATCGGCTGATCCACGTTTCCATGAACGCGGCTGCAATCGTTGAAGAATTGATGTCTGAAATCGGAGTAGCTTCCAGCCAACGCGTGGCGCGATCAATACATGTGAACAGGTATCTGCATGGTGAAGTGTACAGTTGACCGTGAGGTGTTGACACTGGTAAGGGACCGACAATGTCAATGTGCACTGTCTCGAACCTGCTCGATGGTAGACCGAAATCTTGCAGCTTGGTCTTGGTATGCCTGTGCACTTTTGATTGTTGACACTGAGTGCACGATTTTACCCATTCCCGAATATCGTGGTCGATACCAGGCCAAAAGTAACGGGACTTGATCAGTCGCAGACTTGCTTTGGTACCTGGATGAGCGAGTCGGTGAAATTGTACGAACAATGCTTTTCGGCATGACTGAGGTACGTACGGACGAGGATGAAGTGTGGACATCTCACAGAGTATTTTCTTGTTATCACCGAGAGGCTGAGCTAGCAGGCGATCAGCATAAGCTGATATTTCAGGATCGTCCACCTGTTGTGCGGCAATACCAACGAGATCAAATGCATCAACTTCAATGCTATTGACAGCGCGCGAGAGGCAGTCTGCCACGATGTTGTCGCCACCGCGTATGTACTGAACATCTCGAATATACTCAGTGATGATGGTCCAGTGCCGCTGCTGTCGATCTGATTTGGCAGGACGAGGGCTGTGAAATGCAGAGACGAGTGGCTTGTGATCAGTGAATAAAATCACATTTTGACCTTCCAGAAAGTGCCGAAAATGGATAACAGCCAGAAACGCAGCAAGCAGTTCTCTGTCATACACTGAGTACTTTTTCTGTGCGTCGCTGAGTTTTTTGGAGTAGAATTCTATGGGCACCGGCTCGCCGTCAATCATTTGATGGAGAGCTGCGCCGGCGGCCACAGACGAACAATCAGTTACCAAGTGGTACTCATGACATTGAGATAGTGGGTGAGCCAGCGTACAGGCGTTCTGCAGAGCAGTCTTCAACTTGTCGAAAGCAATGCTGTGATCTTCCGTCCATGGCAGCGAAGTTGATTTTGGATGTTGTTTGGCCAGTTCACTCAAAGGAAAAACAATGTCTGCAAATTTGGGTATCATTCTGCGGTAGTACCCCGCCATGCCGAGAAATCGACGCAACGCAGCGGAATCTTTTGGAATCGGCACGGCTGTTATTGATGACACCTTGTCGGTTGGTGGCTGTATACCGCTGGCAGTAACACTGTATCCCAGAAAATTCAGTCTAGGCTGATTGAATTCGCATTTTTCCAGCGATAAGCGCAGCTCATTGGCGTGTAACACGCGGAAGACTTGCTCCAAGTGCTCGGAATGCTGATGCTCATTCTCTGATGCGACCAGAATGTCGTCGAGGTATATGAATACGAATGGTAGGTCACGAAATATAACGTCCATGTACCTTTGAAAAGTACAGCCAGCGTTCCGCAGACCAAATGGCAAAAACAAATATTCGTATAACCCGAATGGCGTTATTACAGCGGTTTTCTCAATGTCATTTTGCGACATCGGAATCTGATGATATGCTCGCATCAGATCCAAACGACTAAAGCAGTTTGTACCATGCAGTTTTGCCGACAAGTCCTGTATTCGCGGAAGGGGGTACCTATCCGGTACAGTGCAGGCATTCAGTGACCTGTAGTCACCAGTGACTCTCCATTCACCGGGAGATTGTTTTGCGACCAGATGGATTGGTGACGCCCATTCCGATTTTGAGGGTCGGACGATACCGGAGTCCAGGAGATTCTTGAATGTCTCCTTCGCAGCACGCAGTTTCTCTGAAGAAAGACGCCGTGCGGACGCGAATGTGGGCGGTGAACTGCCAGTGTCTATAGTGTGTTGGACGTTATGTAGACGTGATTGTTTTGATAATGGCTGCTGAGGCATGAATACTTGCGAAAATCGTTCAATTAAATGATGGATATCAGAAGGTAAATGCGAAGAATCATTCACCACGTGGATGAATGAATGAGAGGTGGTCTTACCGACTGTTCGCAGTTCTGTTGAAGGGTCGATGAGCAGGCACCTCTTACAGTCGACCAACAAGCCGAAATTGCGCAAAAAGTCGTTTCCTAGCAGCGCTTCGGTGACGTCGGCAACCACAAACGTCCAGAGGTACGAACGACGCAAACCTCGTACAGATATTCTCGTTGTTATTTGGCCATGTACTGTTATTTTCTGGCCCGTCGCTGTACAGATACTGACCGGTGTAGACTCCATTGAATGACCTGCTGCTTGCGATTTTTTTTATTATTGAGACAGCATCACCTGTGTCAACAAGGAAATTGAGTTTACTGGCTCCCAATTGAGCCAAGATTCCGAACAGCGGCTGATTGGATGATGCCATACTGACTGCCATTGTGGTATCAGTCTGATGGGAAGCAGGACCCAGAGAAGAACGAGATGAGCACTGACCGTGCTGCTCCAGTTTATTTTTCGGCCACTTGCGCCATCGTCTGTGCGGTCTGGAGACATCGCCTCCGACGCTATGTGCGCGGCAAATATTTGTATGTCGTAAAGACATTGTATGTCGTTTTTGCTGGTACGGCTGCCGATGAGTGTCATCAGGCTCTGAATCTCTCCATTTTGTTGACGCGTCGAGTTATTTGCCGACTCGGGCTGGGTGAATAGAGCGATCACTTGAGACCTGAGATCTGAATATGATCGGTTCTGGAGACATTCCTGCGTCAAACGACTAGTGACATATTTAGGCAGGGCAGACAGAACCTGAGACAATCTCCTTTCATTTGACGTTATGCCAGCTATGATAAACTTGGCTTCAATGCATATAAACCATCCATTCACTGCAGTTTTATCAAACCGGGGTGGATCGATGGACGTGCCACATATATGGAATGACATACCTGAAGTCGTAGGACTGTTCATAGCAGAGGCTGCAATCACGTCGGGGTCACCAAAATGTGGTGGCGTAGACCACATTGAATTCTAGAGTCAGATGCACAACAACAGTATATTCTTATCACAGCAAATACCAGCGAACAATTGCCTGGTGACCGGAATTGTGCCGGGTTATATATGCTCGGTCACATGACCTTTCACACGGTCACGTGACCATTCACACGGTCATACTCACACACACGCTCACACGCAGTCAACAGTACAAGTGCATACACACAGACATACCAGTTAAGTAGACACATACATCCAGAACACACACAAGTGGCCGAAGACAAACTACACACAGACATATTATTCACTTGGCATACATACACACCAGACACGCACACAAACGGGCGAAACGTACAAACACACAACAGGACACACTAACACACGCTCGCAAACATATAAACGGCGACACACAAACATACAAAGTATGACGCCACAATCTCATGGCTTCTAAAGGATTCTACCCAACAATCAATAAACCGACTCGTATAACACAGACATGCTCCACTCTGATCGACAACATATTCATCAACAACGCGTCTCTAGTCTCTTCCAGTGGCATAATAACACATGATATCAGTGATCACCTGCCAACTTTTTGCACTGTGACGTACAATACTGTTTCACCCACAACATCGCATCAAAATAGAAGATTATTCAATTTTAAACATGCTGACAAATTAATACAACAAATCAGAGTTGAGATGGACAAGTTCTATGAGATATCAGAAGCCGAAGAATGTGCCAACTTCCTACTACAAGCATGTGTAACTCAAATCGACAAATAATCAAATACTAAAAAAACCTGAGGAAACAGCCTCAACAGCCGTGGATTGACAAAAAAACTCTTAGCAGACATCAATCTAAAAAACAAATTACATCTCAAATACGTCAAGAAAGGTAAAAAAGAAGACTTTCAAATATTTAAAAAAATTCGCAATAGATTAAAAAGCGAAATACAATTGGCAAAACAGAAATACTACCTTGAGCAACCAAAACGTCATCAATGCAATAAACGAATGATGTGGAACACATTACTAACCATAACTAACGTGAAAAAGCGAAAGGAGATTTTACCGTCCTGTTTTATACACAATGATGTTTTACATGAAACCCCAACAGACATTGCTGAAGAATTCAACATGTATTTTACTAACGTTAATTTTAATATAGCAAGAAATATGCCGCTTACCAACGTACACCATAGGATGTTTCTCGATCATTTAAAGTCGTGTGAAAGCAACAAATTCGTGTTTCAAACTATTCCAAATTTTGTCGTACACTCCATAATAACTCAACTGAAGAGTGGAAAAAGTGCACATGACGGTCTCACAGGTGAAATTCTAAAACTTATTGCCTCGTCATTCCTCACCGAAATTACAGACATGATTAACTTTTGTATCACACAATCATGCTTTCCGAGTTCTTTCAAAATTGCGCGTGTTATTCCAATTTTCAAACAAGGTAACAAGCAAAACTTTATTAATTACAGACCTATATCAATTTTAACGCCTATGTCTAAACTACTAGAGAGAATTTTATATAATCAGCTCATGGATTTTTCTACTACCAATGATCTCCTATTTGACTTTCAATTTTGTTTAAGAAAGCAACGATCTACATACATGCCAATCGGTCTTTTAACTCAACTAATTAACAAAGCACGTGGTTCTAACTCAATCGCGCTTACAATTTTCCTTGACATAAAAAAGCTTTTGATTGTGTAGATCACGCTATCCTGCTGGACAAACTCCGCTTCTACAACTTGGCCGATTCAACAATATTTAATGGTTGTTGTTCAAGTACAAAAGAATTCAAAATGGGAGTACCTCAGGGTTCAATTTTGGGACCATTACTGTTTTTAATCTATGTTAATGACTTTTTTAAATGTAGCACTTCATCGCAATTTTTTATGTTTGCTGACGACACTGCTGTTTTTATCTCAGCCTCTACACAGGATGAATTGACGAGTAAAGCCAACAATCTTTTAAGTAACATATCAGATTGGTTCAAAGCAAATAGACTACGGTTAAACACTTCTAAGACGAAATATCAAATATATAATTTCACCAAAAATGAGCTGAGTGATTTAAACTTATTAATTGACAATGATCGAATTGATCACTCACCAGTGGTGAAATATCTGGGGGTGATGTTAGATAATGACCTCAAATTCCGTGCTCATATCAAGTATACAACTTCAATAATTAACAGGCACATTGGAATTATTTCGAAGGCTCGTAAATTTTTAACCTCTGAACACGCGCTTTTATTATACAATGCCTTAATTCAACCTTTCTTATCGTATTGTAATTTAAATTGGGCATTGGGGTATCCTACTCATTACAATCCCTTAATTGTTGCGCAAAAGAGAATTATGAGGATTATCGACATGGCTCCATATGGTTCACATACAAGCCCAATTTTAAAAAAATATAAGGTACAAAAATTTCGTGATCTCGTCAAATCAAACTGTATGCTTTTAATGCATAGTTTTTTAACCAATTCACTTCCCCCATGTATTTCTCACAATTTTATTTTAAAACTCAATACAAGAAAACTAAGAGAAAAACATCATTTTGAGGAGCTAAGAGTAAATAACAATTATGAAGAACATTGCATGTTTATCAAGGCACCCAAGTACTGGAATCAGTTAGTTGCCAAAAATATTCCGTCTCTCGTGAATGTTTCTCCTTCTAAACGTCAACTCAAACAAGCTACCAACAAGCTGATCTTGGACAATTACTGATTAGTGACTCAGTGATCTGGTTGATGGTGACAATGTGGACAATGTTGATGGTAATGGTAGCTGATAGCATGAATGCTGATAGTTAATTGTGACAATATCACGTGTACTTGGCTCGGTTTATTTCCTCGGCTCTCCTCGGCCTCGGCTTTTGTTATCAATTTTTATTAATTTGATCTGTAATGATCTACTTTTGTTTTGGTTGACCAAAAATTGAAACGACGACTTTATCATTTCTTCAATTCACAATTGTTCCTAGTTGCATGATTTAAAATTACTATATATTAATTCAGTGGTTGAGACAGGATTCTTCCTTACACCCTGAAAAATATCATTTTTGCAACTGTTTTTTGTGATGCTCTTCATGTTATGTTTCAAGTGTGAAATAAACTTTCTTCTTCTTCAAAAAAAAAGTTACTGAGAAATAGTAGAAAAATGAATTAATTTTAGTCGCCCGGTGTTCAAGTGTAATTTTGGATGTAATTGAGAATTTTGCCAATTTTACACGTTTTTTGTATCATTTGTGGGTATAAATTATAACTTATATTGTAGAACACAAAAATCTCTACACAGTAGTATATTCTTGTGTAATCGCAAGTGCGTAAATTGTGTTTGGACTTCAGTGAAATTAAATCAGTGTATATTCATGTGTAATCGCAAGTGCGCATAATAGCCGTCAAATTGGCAACATGACATTTTGACTTTACACAGCCGTAACTTCCTTCAGATACACTTCGGAAAATTAATAATTTTACCGTACTGTAGGAAACAAAATTTCTAGCACGATGGTATAATTAATTTTAAGGTGTGACAAACAGTTCCTGAGAAATGGGTATAAAAATGAATAAATTGTAGTCACCCGGTGTTCAAGTGTAATTTTGGATGTATTTGAGAATTTTGCCAATTTTACACTTTTTTGTATCACTTGTGGGTATAAATTATACTTTTTCTTGTAGAACACAAAATTATCTACACAATAGTTAAATTTTTATAGCTGTACCATGGCTGGTTTATGAGAAATAGATAGCGGAATATTGACCAAAATATTCACTTTTTTGTGTGCTAATTTTGCCTTTTTGACTTTGTCATTTACACTTCACACCGCCGTAACTTTTTTTTAATACACTTTCGAAAATTACTAATTATACTGTGTTGTAGCAAACAAAATTTCTAGCATGATGGTATCATTTGTTGAGATTTGTAATAATTAGTTTTTGAGAAATAGAGAAAAAAGTATAGAAAATTGGACGCGTTGAATTTAAATAAATTTTTGAATGTAGATTGATTGTTTTCCATTTTACATGTTTTATATTCAATTTTTGGGTATAAATTATAGTGCGTTGAGTAGAACATAAAATTTTCTACACAGTGGTATAACGTGTTTAGTTTTAACATTGCTGGTTTAGGAGGAGTAGTCTTCAGAAAATTGACCAACATTTTCGCATTTTTCAGGGTTCATTTTGTATTTTCACCGCTATAACTTTTTTTGATTTCATTTTTGAAATTTAAAATTTAATCTAAAGTGTAGACAAAAAAATTTCCAACGTGATAGTATATATTGTTAGCGGTTACGCCAAGTGGTGGCCGAGTATTAGCTGATAGAAAATGGACCAAGGATGGTGAACACACAGACACACACACACACACACACACACACACACACACACACACAGAGGATCTCTTTTATATATATAGACTAGCGACAAGTTCCGCACTTCGTGCGGTTATGATCGCTAGTAGATCCGCACTACGTGCGTCTCGAAAATAACAAGTGTAACCACATATAATTCAATAAGTAGTGTAGGCATATAAAATTCAAGTGTTCATACTCACATTGAGTCGGATACGCGCTTCAACTATTAGTGCCAAAGGCACGCGAATATTGGTATTATGGTTCTGGTATGTTTAACCAGCCTGCGACAGAATCGCCGTCTGATCATCAAAATGTTGCACAATCCGTGTGCACGACATTATATAAGTTCGCATCGCACATACAGACGCACACGCATACAAACACTGGCTGCACACGTGTTCGTTCATAGAATTTCGGCACACGGACACACATACCAATACAAAATGCAAAACGGTATCGTGTGTGCAATTCCTGGGAAGAATTGCAAAATTTTGCAAGAACAGTTCGCAGAAAAGATGTGGTGGCAATCTGGCAGGGAAGTTTCTAGCAATCGCTCAACTGAATGACAAAAGTGTGTAGAATAAAGGTAAAAAACAAACACCAATAGAAAAATATATGATATATACATTACAATACAATTACAATATTGGTAAGCTACACATATACACTTGAAAAACGCTTCTGGAACACACACATGCACGACGATGTACTTAATTAAACACTCCGTTTTACTACGCACTCTGCACGCCACTGTGCATTTGCAAACGCTCGCTGCAATGCACGTGAGTCATGGTATATCGACACACAGACACACACACCAATATATACATCAGTGTGCCGTTCTGTACACTGTGTATGTATGTGTGTGTGTGTACGTGTACCTGTATGTGTATGTGTGTGTGTGTGTGTGCATCTATGTCAGTGTGTATGTGTGTGTGTGCATGTATGTCAGTGTGTATGTGAGTGTGTGTGTGCCTGAGGTGGCAATCTCGCATGGGCGTTTCTAGCAATCGCTCAACTGAATGGCGCAGTGTGTAGAATAAAGGTAAAAAACAAACACCAATAGAAAAATAAATGTTGATTACAATTACAATATTGGTAAGCTACACATATACACTTGAAAAACGCCTGTGGAACACGCACATGCACGACAATGTACTTATTTAAACACTCTGTTTTACTACGCACTCTGCACGCCACTGGGCATTTGCAAACGCTCGCTGCAAACGCTCGCTGCAATGCACGTGAGTCATGGCATATCGACACACAGACACACACACCAATATACACCAATGTGCCGTTCTGCACAAACACTCACTCACTCACACACGTACGTTGAGCTTTATTATTATAGACTAGCGACTTCGTGCGGTTATGGTCGCTAGTAGATACGCACTACGTGCGTCTCGTAGCTTCGTTTGTAGTATTGTAAGTGATGCGGTCGCCTTGAGTTTTGTCTGGGATAGCAATGCAAATATGATGATAATGCACTTGAAGCAAACGTCAAGGCCAATGCAAACAAATGGTGTCGCAAGGATGTTGCAACACCACAGCAAGCGGTGAATAGCGACAGATGCTGAAGCAATAGGCGTTGTCTGCGAGTAGCATCAAGTGTTGTAAGATGTTGACTTTCCACGTCACCCAGGAGGTATCAACATTCGACGCGTTTTTTTTACGTGGTTCCCCTGGAGGCCTAATCCACGTGAAATGCAGCAACGTAAGCTCACACATGCGCAGGCGCAAACGCATAATTAAGCATTTACACTACTGCCAGGGCGGTAAGCATGATCAGCATGTGCCCATGGTTGTACAAAACCTAACGGCCCCGGCTGGAACACTGCAGGTCCAGCCTCCGCAACGGGTTTTCGCAGTAACATCCAGAACAGAAAGCTGCACGGCTGTGCGCAACGAAACCCACCATACGGAAAAGGGGTGTTTCTATGAGAAACAATAATGTGGAAACCCAAGCTAGGGAATATAACTGTAAGACGTACTCACGGAGTCAACCTTTCCTAATTGTTCCTAATCTATGTCTTACCGGGCAAAACCAGGCATATAAAATTCAAGTAGGCAGGTGTAGGCATATAAAATTCAAGTGTTCATACTCACATTGAGTCGGATACGCGCTTCAACTATTAGTGCCAAAGGCACGCGAATATTGGTATTATGGTTCTGGTATGTTTAACCAGCCTGCGACAGAATCGCCGTCTGATCATCAAAATGTTGCACAATCCGTGTGCACGACATTATATAAGTTCGCATCGCACATACAGACGCACACGCATACAAACACTGGCTGCACACGTGTTCGTTCATAGAATTTCGGCACACGGACACACATACCAATACAAAATGCAAAACGGTATCGTGTGTGCAATTCCTGGGAAGAATTGCAAAATTATGCAAGAACAGTTCGCAGAAAAGATGTGGTGGCAATCTGGCAGGGAAGTTTCTAGCAATCGCTCAACTGAATGACAAAAGTGTGTAGAATAAAGGTAAAAAACAAACACCAATAGAAAAATATATGATATATGCATTACAATACAATTACAATATTGGTAAGCTACACATATACACTTGAAAAACGCTTCTGGAACACACACATGCACGACGATGTACTTAATTAAACACTCCGTTTTACTACGCACTCTGCACGCCACTGTGCATTTGCAAACGCTCGCTGCAATGCACGTGAGTCATGGTATATCGACACACAGACACACACACCAATATATACATCAGTGTGTCGTTCTGTACACTGTGTATGTATGTGTGTGTGTGTGTGTACGTGTACCTGTATGTGTATGTGTGTGTGTGTGTGCATCTATGTCAGTGTGTATGTGTGTGTGTGCATGTATGTCAGTGTGTATGTGAGTGTGTGTGTGCCTGAGGTGGCAATCTCGCATGGACGTCTCTAGCAATCGCTCAACTGAATGGCGCAGTGTGTAGAATAAAGGTAAAAAACAAACACCAATAGAAAAATATATGATAATTACAATTACAATATTGGTAAGCTACACATATACACTTGAAAAACGCTTCTGGAACACGCACATGCACGACGATGTACTTAATTAAACACTCCGTTTTACTACGCACTCTGCACGCCACTGTGCATTTGCAAACGCTCGCTGCAATGCACGTGAGTCATGGTATATCGACACACAGACACACACACCAATATATACATCAGTGTGCCGTTTTGTACACTGTGTATGTATGTGTGTGTGTGTGTGTACGTGTACCTGTATGTGTATGTGTGTGTGTGTGCATGTATGTCAGTGTGTATGTGAGTGTGTGTGTGCCTGAGGTGGCAATCTCGCATGGGCATTTCTAGCAATCGCTCAACTGAATGGCGCAGTGTGTAGAATAATGGTGAAAAACAAACACCAGTAGAAAAATAAATGTTAATTACAATTACAATATTGGTAAGCTACACATATCCACTCGAAAAACGCCTGTGGAACACGCACATGCACGACAATATACTTATTTAAACACTCTGTTTTACTACGCACTCTGCACGCCACTGGGCATTTGCAAACGCTCGCTGCAAACGCTCGCTGCAATGCACGTGAGTCATGGCATATCGACACACAGACACACACACCAATATACACCAATGTGCCGTTCTGCATACACACTCACTCACTCACTCACACATGTACGTTGAGCTTTATTATTATACTAGCTTTCTGGTCCTTTGTTTCCACAAAGAAGTACTTTACTCCCCAATTCTTCATTGAAAACGCGACACTCGGCGTCCAGTTTTCTTTCCTTAGAAGGAATCATAATCTTCATCATAATGAAGGATGAAGAAAACGGGATCTGAAAATGAAAATGAAATTGAATTAGAAACATAATTTATACCCTAATGAAACATAAGTAAAGCAGAAGATTCAGGGGTCACTGCACAGTGTGGCAAAAATTCATTGTGAACAATTTGCCACACTGTGCACTGGTGAAGCTACGGCTCACCAAAGGTACATATTAAGCTTATGGGTACATTTAGTAATAGAATATATCACATAATAAGGTGAGATGAATAACACGAGGCTTCTATAGCATTATTAAACTATATTTGTTATTTTATGACCTCTAATCACACTTGTAGTCCACTTACCTATCACTGTCAAACAAAGAAATCCTTGTTACATACCTATAAAATGGATGACAGGCAAAAATAAGTAAATATTACTGGAGCGTCGGACCTGTGTTGACAGCCGGACTCATCTAGGGATGGGAAAGATGCGTGTTTGTGTGTGTGTAGCCATGGAAACCATGGTGACGTCAGAAGGTAGGCGAAGCTACCACGAGCCGAGGAAGGACGTCAGTTCACCGTCGACGGGCCTGGTGAACTGACGTCGCGGGCCGGATTCGGCCCGCGGGCGTAGTTTGGTGACCCCTGGTCTAGTGGGATAGTTATTTCACTATAACTTCACTTAACTATTTACTTACTTAACTTAACTAACGTTTGTTTCGTGTAAAACGTGCGGCGTTTCGGTTTGATCGTGTTTTATTCGTCATTTATGGTGTTATCAAACTATTGTGCTGCTTGGGTTAGGGCCGTGTATGTAGGACGCTTTAGATTTCCTCGCGTATTACTTGTGTTCCTGTTCATATAGCGACAGTGTGACTGTGGAATCGTTGCCGAGCAATAAGTCGACAAACAGCGAAATTTCGCTGCTATATGCTGCACCTCCATCGTCTTGTGCGTCGCTGCTGGAGGTTCCACCATCTCCGTGTCCGTTCCGTGCGACGGACGGGGTGGCAGATTGTGGTCTGGCTGGCGGAGGCGTTCTGGCGTCGGCCCAGCAGTTGATGCGACGTGGATTCAGCTGGAGACGGCACTGTAGTCGCCGCCGTCTTCATGGCGACCTGGTTGAAGGCTCAGTGACGGCGCTGCCGCCAGAACAGTGTAACTCCGAGGAAGATGTTCCACTGCCGTCTGCCGGCAAAATTAATCAGCCAGATGCAAGTACTGCTCCGGTGTTGGAACAGGCAGAGGGGTCAGCTGAGTTGGTCGATCTTATGAGCGTGAAAGCTCTGTGTGGAGGTGTGCCCATTTCTCAGCCTGGAACTGCAATACATAGAGTTCAGGCAGTGAAGACGAAGTCGGATGAATCTTGTCTACAACTGGTTCCGTGTTTGATAACGACTTCGTCCAGTGATTCCTCAGTGGCTGTTGTAGACTCCGTAAGCAGTCATTTGCCAGTGGATATTGTCGATGAAAAAAAAAGTAGCGAGAAGTCCACCGTATTGAGTGTGGGCACTTTGATGCCCGACGACCTGGAAAAGTCTCGTGACGTTTGTGGAGTATCAGGATTTGTCGATGCCGGTTTAGTGGGTTCTCAAACAGCCGAACGTGGAGAGCGTAGTGTTGAGGAACTTCGAATCGGAACCTCAGTTTCATTGCCGCTGAGTGATGAACCACTGTCAGCAGGAAACAGCGGAGGCGAGGTACCACCTGTAGACTTTCCGCCCGATAATCTGCCGGCTGACGTTCGAGCCGAGGTTGGCGTTATTAGCGCGAGGGACGGATATGTGGATATCACCACAGGCTCGGAGGACACACTGTCTCTGCTGGACCGGACACTGGGCAATTACAGTGTGGCACGCGAGTGCGGCGTTGGCGGCGTCTTATTGACGCCGTCTACACCGCTGTCGGCGGCCTTGAACGTTGGCCGACTGAACGAGTCCACTGTGGACCTTGCACTGCGCAGTCTGCATCACAACGACTCGGTGTACATCTCGAGCGCAAACGTGATGGTTGAGGTGAGTGCCTTAGTGCCGGCCGAGTGTGTCAGCGACTTGGACGAGTGCCCGTCTGAAAGTACTGACTTGGCCGTTTCTCCGCCATCTATCGACGAGTGTCAAGCGTCGTTGTCGTCCTATATTGGGGATACAGAAGACGAGGTCTGCGTCAACCCGGTAACAAGTTGTCCGGAACTACTGAGTTCATCCCTCTCTGTATCGGAAACTGCACCGACTCTGCTCAACTTGCCTGCAATGTCGGCTCGTTCGAACTCGTCGCCGGCGGACGTTGCTCAGCATTCAGCAGCGGATATTGCAGCAACTGAGTGTAAGGAAGAATTTGACCGCCCCGAAACGACATTTTCTTCCTGCTTGGTATTTCAGTCTCAGGATGGCGGGATATCGTCATCGGCTGCCGATATGAAGTCGTCCACTTTGAGGAAGGCGGTCTCTACTCACGAGTCAACTTCTTGCTGTTACGACGACGACCAGTCCCGTGCGTATAACACATTACACCAGACGGACATGGAGAATGTGGACGCTGCCTGTGTTGAACTCGTCGACGTCAGATCTGCTTCTGATGCTGCTACTGCTAGCCAAACCCGCCAGCATTGCCAGCCTGACACGCGGCAGGAGTCGATCTCGCACTGTGTGAGCGAGTGCGCACAGTCTGAAGCTCCTTCGGTGCCGTGCAACAGGTGTGGTGCTAGTGTGGCTATACAGAATTTCGCCGTGTTTTCACTCCCTTTTCACATTGTGTGTGTACATGTGTGTGTGTGTGTGTGTGTGTGTGTGTGTGTGTGTGTGTGTGTGTGTGTGTGTGTGTGTGTGTGTATGTGTGTGTGTGTGTGCTCGTTTGTGAGTTTTCACTAACCATGTATCCAATGTGTAATCCTGCTAGTTTATCCGTCTGTGAGCATGTTTTGTGAAGGAGCTGCAGTGTATTTGTGCATATGTCGTTCGGCGGTTGTTGCTACCCACTCACATTATGATATACCAAATGACACACACATACACACACATACGAAGAACATCACTCAATAATTCTCCTGTCACGTACACTTACATTCAGACGCGCAGACAAACACTCTTAGCCAATCAGCGGCGGGCTGGTCATAGGCAGGGCCAGCTTACATGTGACGTGTGTGTGTGTGTGTGTCGGGAGGTATTTGTGTGGATGAGCATCCTATTTTGCGCTATATTGACCAGATAATGCCAGTAGAGGCTGAATGTAGCACAAGAAATGATTTTGCTCGCTTTTAACAAGTTACTAGTTTCTTGCAAGCTACCAGCAAACTGGCTTGTTACGATTTCACGTTGACGACTCGCATGGGGTATTTTCGGCAGTGCAGGCATCTATGGTGATTCTCAAAGTGTTTATGTGTGTTCGTGTGTCTTTTAACCAATTAACCAATTGACTGTTTTTGTTAAATAGAAAGTATTTGGCCGTGTCTGATACTAACTGTCGTGTGTCGTGTGTGAGACTAATCTGTCGCTGTACTGAATTGTCGCTGTTTTTATGTGATTTGGTTTTATGCATTTAATTACCACCTCTTGATATTATCTGACAAATTTGACAGCACAAACGGTCTGGATATTTTTTCTTTATTTGTGCTCAAAAATGTATTTGTTCATTCGTTCCTCTGCTACTACTTATTCGTTTGTCATTATTTTGTGTCTTCTTGCATTTATTCGTGTATATATCGTGTTTTTGCCGACTTCAGCGCTTCTTCGCTGACCAACAACGACCGACCATGCGGCGGCACAGGAGGCGGTGTCGGCACAGTGTTACGCGCGGCCGACTTACCGATCAACGGCGGTGATACTGGTCGCGCGGCCGCCGATCCATCCAGCGTCGCGATCAGAACTGCTGCTGCTGAGCGCACAGGTGGGTGTGGTGGTGTGTCGCTGCGTTCACTTTGACAGTTGGTTTGTTCAATTTCAACCAGTCGCCTGAGGCCGCCAGAAAATTATTGAGGTGCGTGTGTGTGTGTGTGTGTGTGTGCGGGCATAGTTTGTGTGGAGCCGGCCTGGTCGGCCGAAGACACGGCTCAGTGGCGCTCGCAATTGTTGCAACAACAGTGTCAACTGGAGAACGCCACGTTGCCCTTTCTCACACTGAAAGTCTACCCGGCCGGTTTTATCACACATATCGGTACTGGTTCCTGTTCTACCACGTCGTGTTCAACTTGTGTTCTGATACACCGCTCAGGCACTTGTCAATGTTTTGTATTATTGTTGTTGTGCAGCCTGATATCCCTGATATCCTCTCTCTCTCTCTGACTGTCTGCTCCTCTGTTTCTCCCCTCTCATGCCTTTGAATTTGGTGTATACGAAGCAGCTACAAACAATAACCGTGAAACAGTTATAACAATATTAATATTTTTAGTATAAACGACGTGGCAAAATTATTTTCTATGTTTGTGTTTGCATCCTTTATTGACTTGTTAGCAATGAATTTGCTTAGGCCATCTTGCCGGTTTCCCGGGGACTTGGGTACTGAAGTTGTTCCATGGGTCCGCGGTTCGATTATTGCTGTATTACGTGAGTTTTTAGTTCTGCTTGAATATACAATAGTTATACAATAGTTACCGCTGCAGGTGGGATCTCAGCGGGGTTTGTGTATGGTGCAACGCCAATACATGACTGTCAATCACATGCGCTCTTGTTTTTGGACTTGTAGGTGGCGCAGTGAGTGCGCGTTCCGTCAAATTGCTCGAACGTTTCAGTCAGCAGACAGACGACTCGGACGGCCGCTCGATGTGGTGGTGCGAGGTTCGCACCGAGGTGCGGTCGCACTGCCGCGCGCTCGGCTGCACCGTTGTCCTCGGATACTCCGAGTGCACGTCCATCTGGTAAGGCTGCTGCGCGCGAAACACACACACACACACACACACACACACACACACACACACACTATGCTATCTATGTGTGGGCTTATGTGTGTTGACTGTCATTTGTCGCGATATGTTTATGTATATGTCTCCCTCCCTCTCTGTGTGTATGTGTGTGTATGTGCGTGTCTTCAGTGACGACGTGTGTGTGTTGAGTGCGTCGGGTACGGCGGCGCGGGTGGACTTCACCGCACTGCTGCACGTGAACACGCCGTCGCCGCAGCCACCTGCCACCTCGTGCGGCCTGGCCGTGGACGCACACAGCAAGGTGGCCGCTTATACCTGGGGATTGAAAGGATGAAACAGAACGGTGGTGTAGGTGGAAGAAAAGTTAGATATTTCACATTACACTCTTAGTGATTGAAAATCAATTTACGCAGAAAGGCAAGTGGACACGGGCTGAAAAGCGTATTCGACTTGACAAAAGTTATTGAACTGAATTGGCCGGGGAGTATTCAGTTTGTTTGTGCCCAATTTTATTATGTGTGTCCACACGTAAAACACCTGATGTCGAATTGTTTGGCTGCCTATCTACTGAGATTATATTGCGTAGTTATTTGACACTATTGTTGACACCATATACAGTCGAAACCGCTTAATGGCATACCCTTGGGACCTGCAAAATGTATGACATTAACCCAACTATGACATTAACCGAACTAAACCTTTTAGGCCATTTTACGGCTCCAAATATAGTTAATAAATGTTTGCTTATGTTTGCTCAGCGAGTTTTCTCCATTTTTCCCTCCGTGCTGCTGAACGACCAGTGCCCAAAATGCGAATGACACATCGCCGCATGCGCCTCCTTCACGGTGGAGGGTGGCTCGTGAGTCCCACTGGCGTCATCATCGTCGCAGCCATCGTCTCCTTTGCCCCCCACTGCGCTGATGATCTCGGCATCACTCAGCTTACCGTATCACTCCACTTCTGCATTCAATGCGACCAACTCTTCAAACTCCGCCGTTTTCGCTAAGTCCGGCTCATCGTCATTATGTTCGTCACCGCAACTGGTGCTCCCTTCTGTGGGCGCAAACCCCGCCTTGAGGAAGCAGTTCTTCACTGTGCTGGGCTTCACTAAGAAGAGCGCGTGCTTCAGCATGTGCATGGCCCGCTCAATCTGGTGGCGCGCATCTGGTGGAACCATATAGGCACGGCCTCATCCACCTCTGCAAGATTGCTCGATCTCTTGCGCTCCGACTCGGATTACTGATGGTCGCCGCAATGTCTCGAATTTCTTTCTCTTTCGTCCTGATTTTTTAGATCGTTCCCTGATCTCAGCCGAGGTCCTATGGTCGTTTGTTTCCAGACTTGAGCTGGTCCGAGATTTGCAACTTATCCTGCAGCGTGAACTCAGTACGCTTTCCCATCACTGCTGCCACAATCACTACGCTCAAACAATGATTATGTTTTTGACTGAATGGAAAAACAAGAAACTTGGACTGGCTGACCACAAGGGTATGACAATAACCGATGTCATTTGTATAGACAAATGTCATTCGGGACCACAGAAAGTATGATATTAACCGAACTACGATATTAACCGGTATGACATTAAGCGGTCTCTGTCCCTGTGTAAAACGTAGGGCCGAAGTTTGGGACCTGACGATGGTATGACATTAACCGAACTATGAAATTTAGCGGTTTCGAGTGTAGCGAACACATGTGGCAGCAACGGGCAAAATTGCAGGAGGAATTTGATAGAAGTTTTGGACGTGGTAAAAAATATTTTATATTCTGTGGTTCCTCTATTTCTTTTCTCACTGGCACATGCATTTTGTGTGTGTTTGTGTGTGTTTGTGTGTGTACATTGTGTAGACAGGTGGTGGCGAGCAGACTGAGCAGTGTGGCGCCTGTCACACGCCGTACGATGAGGCCAGTCTACCGCTGCCTGCCGTTATATCGCGCTGTAACGTGTGCGGGTGAGATGGGCGTAGATGAATCGATGTTTCACTTGTTTTCCTCTCGCCAACGTGGAAATATATTCAGATTAGTTCACCCCGAGAGTCGGGTCGGGTTTGTTATTGAACTCTGTAAACTCCTCTTTCTCCGAATTTTTTTTTCATCCGTCAATTTATTTATGTGTTATTAATAGGGTGACCTTTTGGTGCGCTCAAAATCAAGAAAAATTGCGCTAAAAATCCTAAAAGTTGCGCGAAAAAGTTGCACTTGAAATTTTGTAGAAATTCCACTAAAACCCATGAAAGGGTATTGAAAATTACCTAATTATGAGAAACATACTTTTTGTGAGGAAAATTTGTATTTTTTATATTCCATAACTATTACCACAATACGTTTTGAGCATTGGCGGTTGTGCTAGGATTGCATGCTTTACGAGCTTCAACTGTCACCTCACTGGCAATTTGGAAGCCCTAAAATCGCAAATAGTTGCGCTAATAAGTTGAGCTCAATGGTTCGCTAAATATCGTCCATTCTAAATAATAGGGTAATAAAATGTAAACACTGAAATCACTCCTTAACATAACACTTTGGGAGTTTTACGTTTTTGTTTCTAATTAATGCATTTTGTGCATTGGCGGTTGCGTTAAGATTGATGCTTATCTAGTCTGTCGAGTCTGGCGCACTGATGTCTGGTAGTGGCATTTAAATACACAATATAATTTGAAATTCTCACTTGATGTTTATTTTATTTAATGCTTCAAGGTCTAAATTGATTTTGCGGATGAAACATCTTCTGATTATGCAGTAATTATATTCAAGTACTGTTGATCTAACTAGTTGCTCAAAGGCTGCTCGAAAAGTATAAAAATTAATGTTTAATTCTATTGCACAAATGCACGTGTCTATATCCGAGATTTATGTCTATATTATATTGTACTAGCATTAAAACCCGCCCGTTGTGCGGAGCAATTCATAAAAATATTGCAAATTAAAAATAAATAAGGCAAAGTCATGGAAACCTTAAATCAATTAAAAGGTCTAAATTTCATTATTTTTAATTTTATTTTGACAAAATATTTTCACTCAACCCGCCTCATATTCAAACCCGCCCGACGTGAGGAATAATTCAGAACTCGAACACCATCCGTTCTGGTTCTTGAAGTCAAATCCATTAGTTTTGTATATGAAGTCATTCTACACGGTGAAATTAAACGTTTTATTGCTGACCGCGGGACATTTTTATTTCATAAAAATGAGCCATCCCTTCGTTTGCGTTTGAAGCCCCTGGTCTATACCATTGAATCCGCGCAATTATGTCACCTCATATTCAAGCATACATACACAGACAGACAGATAATTTCTTCTTTATGTATAGATATACCATTGAACCTGCGCAATTATGTCACCTCATATTCAAGCATACATACACAGACAGACAGATAATTTCTTCTTTATGTATACACTAGCGACAAGTTCCGCACTTCGTGCGGTTATGGTCGCTAGTAGATCCGCACTACGTGCGTCTCGTTGCTTCGTTTGTAGTATTGTAAGTGATGCGGTCGCCTTGAGTTTTGTCTGGGATAGCAATGCAAATATGATGATAATGCACTTGAAGCAAACGTCAAGGCCAATGCAAACAAATGATGTCGCAAGGATGTTGCATATTATATCTGAAAATATAACATATATGTAGATACAAATTAGAAAATAACAAGTGTAACCACATATAATTCAATAAGTAGTGTAATCATATAAAATTCAAGTGTTCATACTCACATTGAGCCGGATACGCGCTTCAACTATTAGTGCCAAAGGCACGCGAATATTGGTATTATGGTTCTGGTATGTTTAACCAGCCTGCGACGGAATCGCCGTCTGATCATCAAAATGTTGCACAATCCGTGTGCACGAAATCATATAAGTTCGCATCGCACATACAGACGCACACGCATACAAACACTGGCTGCACACGTGTTCGTTCATAGAATTTCGGCACACGGACACACATACCAATACAAAATGCAAAACGGTATCGTGTGTGCAATTCCTGGGAAGAATTGCAAAATTATGCAAGAACAGTTCGCAGAAAAGATGTGGTGGCAATCTGGCAGGGAAGTTTCTAGCAATCGCTCAACTGAATGACAAAAGTGTGTAGAATAAAGGTAAAAAACAAACACCAATAGAAAAATATATGATATATACATTACAATACAATTACAATATTGGTAAGCTACACATATACACTTGAAAAACGCTTCTGGAACACACACATGCACGACGATGTACTTAATTAAACACTCCGTTTTACTACGCACTCTGCACGCCACTGTGCATTTGCAAACGCTCGCTGCAATGCACGTGAGTCATGGTATATCGACACACAGACACACACACCAATATATACATCAGTGTGCCGTTCTGTACACTGTGTATGTATGTGTGTGTGTGTGTGTACGTGTACCTGTATGTGTATGTGTGTGTGTGTGCATCTATGTCAGTGTGTATGTGTGTGTGTGCATGTATGTCAGTGTGTATGTGAGTGTGTGTGTGCCTGAGGTGGCAATCTCGCATGGGCGTTTCTAGCAATCGCTCAACTGAATGGCGCAGTGTGTAGAATAAAGGTAAAAAACAAACACCAATAGAAAAATAAATGTTGATTACAATTACAATATTGGTAAGCTACACATATACACTTGAAAAACGCCTGTGGAACACGCACATGCACGACAATGTACTTATTTAAACACTCTGTTTTACTACGCACTCTGCACGCCACTGGGCATTTGCAAACGCTCGCTGCAAACGCTCGCTGCAATGCACGTGAGTCATGGCATATCGACACACAGACACACACACCAATATACACCAATGTGCCGTTCTGCACACACACTCACTCACTCACACACGTACGTTGAGCTTTATTATTATAGACTAGCGACTTCGTGCGGTTATGGTCGCTAGTAGATACGCACTACGTGCGTCTCGTAGCTTCGTTTGTAGTATTGTAAGTGATGCGGTCGCCTTGAGTTTTGTCTGGGATAGCAATGCAAATATGATGATAATGCACTTGAAGCAAACGTCAAGGCCAATGCAAACAAATGATGTCGCAAGGATGTTGCATATTATATCTGAAAATATAACATATATGTAGATACAAATTAGAAAATAACAAGTGTAACCACATATAATTCAATAAGTAGTGTAATCATATAAAATTCAAGTGTTCATACTCACATTGAGCCGGATACGCGCTTCAACTATTAGTGCCAAAGGCACGCGAATATTGGTGTGGTATGGTATGTTTAACCAGGTTTATATGGTTCTGGTATGTTTAACCAGCCTGCGACGGAATCGCCGTCTGATCATCAAAATGTTGCACAATCCGTGTGCACGACATCATATAAGTTCGCATCGCACATACAGACGCACACGCATACAAACACTGGCTGCACACGTGTTCGTTCATAGAATTTCGGCACACGGACACACATACCAATACAAAATGCAAAACGGTATCGTGTGTGCAATTCCTGGGAAGAATTGCAAAATTATGCAAGAACAGTTCGCAGAAAAGATGTGGTGGCAATCTGGCAGGGAAGTTTCTAGCAATCGCTCAACTGAATGACAAAAGTGTGTAGAATAAAGGTAAAAAACAAACACCAATAGAAAAATATATGATAATTACAATTACAATATTGGTAAGCTACACATATACACTTGAAAAACGCTTCTGGAACACGCACATGCACGACGATGTACTTAATTAAACACTCCGTTTTACTACGCACTCTGCACGCCACTGTGCATTTGCAAACGCTCGCTGCAATGCACGTGAGTCATGGTATATCGACACACAGACACACACACCAATATATACATCAGTGTGCCGTTCTGTACACTGTGTATGTATGTGTGTGTGTGTACGTGTACCTGTATGTGTATGTGTGCATCTATGTCAGTGTGTATGTGTGTGTGTGTGTGTGTGCATGTATGTCAGTGTGTATGTGAGTGTGTGTGTGCCTGAGGTGGCAATCTCGCATGGGCGTTTCAAGCAATCGCTCAACTGAATGGCGCAGTGTGTAGAATAATGGTGAAAAACAAACACCAGTAGAAAAATAAATGTTAATTACAATTACAATATTGGTAAGCTACACATATCCACTCGAAAAACGCCTGTGGAACACGCACATGCACGACAATGTACTTATTTAAACACTCTGTTTTACTACGCACTCTGCACGCCACTGTGCATTTGCAAACGCTCGCTGCAATGCACGTGAGTCATGGCATATCGACACACAGACACACACACCAATATACACCAATGTGCCGTTCTGCACACACACTCACTCACTCACACATGTACGTTGAGCTTTATTATTATAGATATAGATAGATATAGATATACGA
>OU696576.1:6117487-6244987 GCA_916048095.2 Sacculina carcini
TCTGCCCCACCAACCGCGTGTCTGTCCCGAACTCAAACATACGCACGACACACAATATATAAATTATAAGGCTGCCAATCAATAACAATGTAAATGAAATAAACAATGGAAAAAGGAGCGACATAAGTAATAAAAATGGTGTGCCAAAATACACGAATAGAACACATTAACATTTACAAATAATGAATGACGCTTACACTATTTCATAAAATGAGTCATGGCTTCGTTCACATATGATAACCCTGTTCTATACCAATGAGCCAGCGCAGTTATGCCGCCTCATATTCAAGCATTTGTACAATAACAATTAGCTCAGAGAACTTTGCCTTTAGTCCTGTTTTTGTGTTCAAGTCGTGTAAATATTTAGGATAATACAACCTTTCTATTCAGTATAGTGGATCCCTAGCTATCCTGTACGCAATAACACTATAAATGCTAGGCATCGGCGTAGATTTGTGTAGAGGCTCGGGGGGATGACAGCCATTATGCATTAGTGTTCAAAGTTGACTTATTTGGCCAATTGCGTGGTACCCTCAACTATTTTCAGCCTATTCAATTGCAACACACATACCCCAATTAAAAGTGTATTGCGTAATATATTTCTTCATATATTTATCATTTCTTGCACTGTTGGCCTATTGTCATTTGCCTTCTGTGCTGATTTTGATGATAATATACCCAATGAACTCAACTCAGCAGAATTTTCGGGGGGTATAATTGCATATTCATACCCCCAGTCAATTTGTTTGGGATATACATACCCCCCATACCCCCCAGGATTTACGCCCATGATGCTAGGAGCTAATATGTTGCATACTTAATTGCGATTGGGCTTCAGTAAAACTAAATCAGTGTATGTTCCTGTGTAATCGCAAGTGCCTCTGCGAATACTTCACGTGATATCCAGCAGAATTTCAGAACCTTGTACAGAATTTGTCGCTTTAGTAAAGCATTTTCGTGCGGGAAAAATTGGCTTCATTTTCCATTTAAACCCCCGTTACCTTTTGTAGTGTGTGCCTACACCGCCAACGGCTAACGGCCGTCAGCGAGTGTGTGTACAGCAGTGGTGGTGTTTGTGTCGTGGCGTTGTATCATTCTATTGTTGTTGTATTGTTATTGTTATTGTTATTGTTGTGTTGCATAATATATCGTACACCTTTCTAATATGTCTTTTTATAAGACTTGTAATACTGAAAATTGTAGACGTAACATCTCCTGCATGCTGATACAATTTTTGTTGATATAGCCCAAGTGATCAGTGCATAATAGCTGTCAAATTGGCAACAGGTCATTTTGAGTTTACACCGCCGAAACTTTCTTTAAATACACATTTGTATTTGTATTTGTATTTGTACTTCAGCCTACCACAGGCACAATTAGCATAAAGAATAATGTAGATATACAATAATAAAACTAAATAAAATAAATAAGCCAGAATACATGTAATGTGGTGTATTACTGTGGTATTAGTGCGTGTGTGTGTGCGTTCGGGATATGGTGTTTGCATAAGCAAGTGTGTATGTGTATGTGAGTGAAAGTGTGCGTGTTTGTGTGGCTGTGATCCTTGCGCGAGCGGTAGGTGTTTGTTTGGTGAATGCGTGCGTGTCTGGTTGTACAGGCAGATGGTGTGCATGTATGTGTTTGTGTGTGGGAGCGCGCGTGTACTGCACTTTGTTGGTAACTAGGGGAAATGTGGAGCGTTCGAGGGCAGTTGGTTTAGTGGTGCGAACTGGGAGCGTGGGGCGAACGAGTGCGTTGGCAAGAGGATATCTGTTTTGTGTGGAGCTAACGCTTTGTTGCGGGATCGTGTAGGTTCGTGCGTGGATTCGTGGTCATTAACATATCGAAGTTTTCATCACTTCTTTTTCTGTACATCGTTGTTTAATACATTCACAAGCTATTTCGGCACAATGGCAAATATGAAGCTTCATGAGATCCTGCGACAGTTCGATGGGGGGCAGGACGTCGTTCAGTGGATAAACAAGTTCGAAAAAGTTGCAAAACTGCAGAAGATCGACGATTTGGCCAACGTGCTGCCGCTTTTTCTTGACGGAAAAGCTTACGATGTGTATAATGAGATGAACGAGCAGAAGAAGGAGGTGTACGAATACGTCAGAACGAAACTCCTCGATGCTTTTTCCGCCAATCGGTTCACTGCATACGAAAGATTCGCATGCAGCAAGTGGAGCGGTGAAACCGCGGACGTTTACATGTCCGCTCTGAGGAAACTTGCAAAACTGGCCGAAATCGAGAACGAGGACGTTCTCAAAAATGCTTTCGTGGTCGGTATGCCGCGAGATGTGTCTCGGGAGCTTAGAACAATGCCGAACATAAAGACGATTGGACTGGATGCCGTTATAGAAAGAGCCCGGGTATTGTTGGAGGATGAGAGCGGAGACGCGGCGATGGTCTCAAAGAACGCGCAACCTACACCGGTCGAGGACAAGAAGCTGTACGGCGGGTGTTTTTTTGTGTGGAGGACCGCACTTGGCGAGGAACTGTGGTCGTGCCGTTCGTAGAGGACGTCGCCAGGTGGAATGCTTGCGATGTGGAGGACCGCACTTTAAGCGATACTGCCCGCAGCCTTCAGACGTCGTTGACTACTCGGGAAACGACGAGGGGAGAACTGGTGCGCCGGCAGTTCTCCCGGCTTTCAACGGGCAGTAGAGGCGTTACCGTGTGTCCCAGCCACTGTCAACGGACATCAAGTGAGTGCGGTTGTCGATACGGGGCGCACCAAAACGATGGTACTGCGACAATACGTTGGTCATGTTCATGGTTCTTGTCGTGTAACCAGTGTTGATGGTCGGAGTGTCGAGTGCGCGGGTACCGCGACGGTGCTGTTGTCCGTTGGAGGTGAGCTTTTTCGTTTTCATGTTATTTTAGTTGATAAGTTGTAGGGTGACGTCAGAATGATTCTTGGGATGGACGCGATCATGAGGCTTGGGGGCGCTTATATTGGAGCAGGAGGAGTGGTGTTTGGTGCGAGAGGTGTCCAGCGAGGTGTTTCGAGCGAGGGCAAATTGGTAGGCCCGATGAAAGATGCTGTCTGCGTAGTGAGCGAGAGTACACGACGTGACTGCGGGGAAACGCCCATTGAGAATACGACACGGTGTATTTTCATTGATCACTGTGACTTTGAAGCGAAATTTGACGGCAGCGGCTGGGTGGTCAAATGGAAGTGGAGAGACGGGCCGCCCGTTTTGAGTAATACTGTCGGTTGTTACAACAGTGTTCGTGATCCAAAACTGAAGCCAAGATTTGACGAAGAGATCAAACGTTGGATCTCACTTGGTTGGCTGAAACCATGTAACTCTGCTGGAGGTGTTTTGCCTTTGATGGCAGTTGACCAATCCAACAAGAATAAGGTGAGACCTGTGCTCGACTTCAGGGAACTTAATTCGCACGTACAATGCCACGCAGGCTACGACGCACCGGTATGTGGTGAAACACTCAGAAGATGGAGGAAATGGACAGCCCCTCTGAAATTGTTTGATTTAAAATCAACTTACCTAGAGATTGGAGTGGATGAAAGCCTTTGGAAGTACGAACAAGTGGAGTACGGGAATTCGAGATCCTTTCTGACAAGGCTTGGTTTTGGGCTCAACTGCGCACCCCACATCATGACCAAGATTCTAGCTAAGGTTTTGAGCCAAGACGAGCGCATTCAAAGTGCCACTGACTCGTACATCGACGACATACTGGTGAACGAAAGCATCGTCAGTGCAGATGAAGTAGTTCTCCATCTCCGGAAATACGGGCTAGTCGCAAAGGATCCCGAAAAATTAGACAACGGGCGTGTGCTCGGTTTGCAACTAGTTACCCACGGAAGTGGTGAGTTGATGTTTCGGCGAGGCAACAAGGTGCCAAAATCCGTTGAAGCTGGGCTTACTAAACGTGGCCTATTTTCGCTATGTGGGAAGCTGGTGGGGCACTACCCTGTAGCGGGCTGGTTAAGGGTGGCAACCAGTTTCGTGAAGAGGTCATCACAGGAGTGTGCATGGGAGGACGTTGTCAGTGGGAGCACATTGAGAATGGCGAACTCGATGCTTGGAATGGTTGAAGAATGTGACCCTGTTCGAGGAAAGTGGTATGTACCCAAATCAAAGAAAGGAAAGGTGTGGTGTGATGCCAGCAGTCTGGCATTGTGTGTTTTGCTGGAAATAGACGGATCAGGAGTGGAAGACGCATCGTGGTTGCGCAAAACGAATGACGCCAATCACATTAACCTCGTCGAGCTGGACGCCGTACTAAAGGGAATCAATCTAGCTGTCAAGTGGGATTTGGACGAGATTGAGGTGATTACTGATTCAATGACAGTTATGGGGTGGCTGAGGTCTACGCTTAGTGGTGAGAGCAGAGTATTGTATTGTATTGTATCATTTATTGCCAAAAAAAAAACATCACACAGGTAACACAAAATAACAAAATAATAGAGTGAAGAGTAGCAGTGCGGCTGTAGTGTTGATTCTGCTCCGGCTCGGCCTCCTGAGCGCCATGGTCACCGAGCTTGCGATCACAATCAAACACTCATTCATAAGGTCTGAAAGTAACAAAGCGGATAGGCTAACGCGTGTTCCCAAGTCATGGCTGGAACTACGCCGTGAAAACAGTGACGAAATATGTACATTGACACTTCATGAAATGCATGCACAACATCATTTTGGAGTGGACAGGACTCGCTCGTTGGCGAGAATGGTGGACCAAGATACGACAAGGTCCCAGGTAAAAAGATGTGTCAGAGAGTGCGTTCAATGCCAGTCGATTGATCCGGCGCCGTCTAGCCATCAACCTGGAGATCTGAGTGTGGACGAAAACTGGTGTCGACTGGCGGCAGATGTGACCCAGTACAGAGGCCAGTCTTATCTGACAATCGTGGATTCTGGGCCTTTTAGGTTCGTCGTGTGGAAAAGAATACGGTCGGAAAACGCTGACGATATCGCGAGTGTAATTCACGAGCTTTTCCTCGAACGTGGACCGGCTGCAGAACTTCTCCTAGACAACAGCCCAGCTTTCAAGTCATCAAAGCTTGCGGTTGCTTGCGATAGATGGGGTGTGAAGCACAGATATCGTGCAGCATATAGACCCTCAGGTAACGGAATCGTCGAGCGGCACCATAGGACGATCAAACGTATGGCGGAGCGGTGCAGAACAACACCTATCGAGGTGTTGTTTTGGTACAATATGGCCCCAGCAGACTCCAACAAGGCGACGGTGTCCCCCGCGCATGGCATTTATAAGTATCAGTGGCGACATCCGTCGGCGAGGAAGGATCTTCCTGAGGAAGATGGTGGTGTTTGGCGTGTTGGTGATGACGTCTGGGTGAAGCCGCCGGATGCACGTTGTACGACGCGCTGGAGAAGAGGTCGCATCACCGGAGTAGTTTCGCCCAACAACGTCGAAGTTGACGGTGTGTCACGCCACGTTCTGGACATTCGGCGAGTATTAGGGAGGGAGTCCGAGGACGAGAGCGAAAATTCACAGGACGAGGCGGATCCGGTGATTTACCAAGAACGTGTTGAGAACGTGAATCAAGAGCCGGAACCCGAGTTTGTGCCAAGGTCAACGCGAGAAAGACGAGCACCGGCGTGGCTCGACGACTACGTATAACTTTACCTGTATGTTAATATGTCTGATAATTTTGATGTGTACATCATGGGGGCGTGTGGTGTATTACTGTGGTATTAGTGCGTGTGTGTGTGCGTTCGGGATATGGTGCTTGCATAAGCAAGTGTGTATGTGTATGTGAGTGGAAGTGTGCGTGTTTGTGTGGCTGTGATCCTTGCGCGAGCGGTAGGTGTTTGTTTGGTGAATGCGTGCGTGTCTGGTTGTACAGGCAGATGGTGTGCATGTATGTGTTTGTGTGTGGGAGCGCGCGTGTACTGCACTTTGTTGGTAACTAGGGGAAATGTGGAGCGTTCGAGGGCAGTTGGTTTAGTGGTGTGAACTGGGAGCGTGGGGCGAACGAGTGCGTTGGCAAGAGGGTATCTGTTTTGTGTGGAGTTAACGCTTTGTTGCGGGATCGTGTAGATTCGTGCGTGGATTCGTGGTCATTAACATATCGCAGTTTTCATCACGTTAGTTTTTCTGTACATCGTTGTTTAATACATTCACATGTAACATGCAAATGCAGAAACTACAAAACTGCAGAGAAAAACATGTCAACATACATGGCAAATTATATAGGTCGTGTCAAGAAACAGAATATAGGTGTAATTACAAAAGGCAGCACGTAAGTAAATAAAGATGTCACTACAAATATAACATGCGAATCAGGCAGACATGCAAACATAAACAAGCTCACATACAAACAAGTATAGAGGATACAGTTATGAGCAAGTCATTTAATCTAATATCGAGAAAAGGTCTAGCATGCACACATACAAAACAAGTACAAATAATGCAATTATGAGCATGCTTTTAGCTTTTGTGCTTTTAGCATTATGAGTAGGTCATTTAATCTAATAGCGAGAGAAGGTCAGAATGTAGTAGCTTCGAGAATGATTTAACATAAGTGGAGGAGAGCAGTTCATATGGAAGGTTGTTGTACATACGTGGTGCAGTAAACTGAAGAGAGCGTGTCGACCAGAAGGATTCACAAAGAGAACGAGGTTAAAGGAGTACTTTGAACCAGAGCCGTTGCGAGGAACTATGGGCCCCCCCCCCCCGAAGGCAACACTTGGGGCCCCCATTGTGAATATTGAATGCATTTATTAGACATAATCACATAATACGTGAAGCAAAGGGGCCCCTCAACATTCGGGCCCCCCCGGCCGGGGGGTACGGGGGGCGATTGCTACGGCTCTGCTTTGAACTGTCGTGTATCACGAGGACCAACATGTGGCGATAGGAGTTCTAGAACATACTGCGGTGAATCAGAAAGATGTAAGAGCTTGTATGTCAGTAAACAGATTTTATGATGAATGCGGTAGGGTATGGGTAGGATACCCAGGTCACGTAGATGGGATGATGTGGGGTGATGTGGAGGAAGGCGAAGGATGAAACGACAGGCTTGATCAAGGATAGACTGCAGTATGTTATAGGATTTCTGTGGAAGGTGTAGAAATTGTGAATTGCAGTAGTCATTGTGTGGTTTTTCTTCTACTGCACGGCCCTCCATGAGGCGAATTAGAAAAGACGATGTATTAAATGACACACAAAATAATGATGTGGAAAAATCAGCAAAGAAGAAAAAGACCAAATAAACCAGAACACAACGCACGCGAAAACCTCTGTCGAAAGCCGACACGCCAAAACACCAAAATAACCCACAGAAACTCTCCACGTCCGAGCCACGACAAACCGCCACACACATTCACTCCAAAGTTCGCACACAGACATACAAACCCGCACATACACGCCTAAGCACACTCGCGCACACAACCCATCCCCATCCCCAAGTCCTAACAGGTCAGCTTATGCGTACACATACACACACTCGCGCGCGCACACACGTACACACACTCACACACACACACACACACACACACGTTCAGACCATGAAACCCACACAGACACATACACTCACACACTCGCGCATGCGTACACTTCCTAATGCAAACGCTCATACGTGCATACTCACATATACAACTATAAATATACATACATTCACACATTGGGAAATAAAACATTATACTGTATTATAGAAGACAAAATTTCCAGCACCATGGTGTAATATATTTAGATTTTTGATACTTAGTTGTTGATAGATAGTGTAAAATATTAATTAATTTTGGTCGCCCAATGTTCAAGTAAAGTTATGTATGCAAGTAAGATTTTTGTCAATTTTACACATTTTTTAATTTCTCTTTGGGTATAAATTACAGCCTCTCTTGTAGAACACAAAATTCTCTACACAGTGGTATACTTTTATAGCTGTGCGACCGATGGTTTATGAGGAGTAGATGGCAGAATATTGACCAAAATATTCCCGTTTTTCAGTGTTAATTTTGTATTTTTGACTTTGTCATTTTGACTTTACACCGCCGTGATTTTTTAACGGTAAAATTTAGAAAAATAAAATTATACACTATTGTAGATAGCATAATATCCAACATGCTGGTTTAATTTATTTACATGTGTGTTACATAATTAGTTGCTGAGAAAGAGTGAAAAAGTTAATTAATTTTGGTCGCCCGATGGTCAAGTAAAATTTTGGATGCAGATTAAAATTTTGCCATTTTTATATGTTTTATCAATCATTTTTGTGTATAAATTATAACCTATCTTATAGAACCCAACATTTTCTACACAGTGGTGTAATTTGTATAGCTGAGCCATTGCTGGTTTATGAGGAGTAAATGGCAGAATATTGGCCAAAATTTGCTCATTTTCAGGGCTAATTTTGTCTTTACACGGCTATAACTTTTATAGATTATGTTTCCAGCTTGAAATTTAATTTTTCTTGTAGACAAGCAGAGTTCCAACATGATGATGTAAATTTTTAGCGGGTACATCAGGTGGTTGAGGAGCAGCAGCAGGAAGAAAATGGACCAAGGCGGGTGGGACAGACACACACACATACACACACACACACACACACGCAGACAGACACACAGAGGATCTTTTTTTTATAGAAATAGAATTGTATTTGTGTTAGAATTGTATTATAAGTTGTATATAGAAATAGATAGATAGATAGATAGATAGATAGATAGATAGATAGATAGATGGGGGTCCCATGTATTGCCGTCAGGGGGGTCATAAGACCTTGTGTCCCCTCTGGCTGAGATTACTGTTGGCCACACATACACGTCACATGATCCTGAGATAAGTCACTTTGCTGTCTTGCTCAATGCAATATCCTGTGTCTGTCGTGTGCTCTCTGTTATCCATCTGGATTCGACCACCTCGTGCAGATAATTTGCAGTCCACAGCGACGAGAATTAGGCGCCGAGTCACAACAGACATTCCGGCGCCAGGCATGTGTCATGAGACCACTCAGCCAGACTCAATGCACTAATCTTCGTGTGTCTGTGTGTGTGTGTGCGTGTGCGTGTGTGTATGTGTGTGTGTGTGTGTGTGTGTGTGTGTGTGTGTGTGCGGGTGTGTATGAGTGTAATTTATCTGTGATTGCGTGTTAATTGGACGCTGTGGAACACACAGACACACATACACGCACAGGTACGCACACACACACATATGGACATGCATTTAAACTCAGACACACATACACACACACACATAAACATGCATTTACACTCAGACACACATGCACACAGACACACAGACATGCATTTGGTCCCCCAGAATTTTGCACGGAGATTTATTGTGACGGATGCGTGTTTTTTCACTGCACTCCAACATGTTTTCATCGTTCACCACAGATCAACCACGTTTCGACGCCCTTGGCCGTTTTGATATTCAATTGACTCCATCAATGAAACTTTTCTTGTCCAACATTAGCATAGCCATATTAGTGCATCTTTTTAACTTGTGCTGTTTATATATTTGACTGTTAGTTTTATTCGCTGTAAATTAAGGCTCAATTTAGTTCGTATGTATCAAGATAAATATGATGCTCACATAAAGTTCACTTAGCGATAAACCTCTATTTGACCGGCACCACGGAGTAACCAGGGCCGGATTTAGGGGGGGGGGAGAGGGCGCCTGCCCAGAGGCCTCCACATTTTAGGGGGCCTCAAAAAGACCCAGGTTTGAATATTTTCAGTAAATGAGGATATAGTATAAGATATAGTATAGGATAGAATAAGTGTATAAGGAATATAAGTTATTGGCGTCAGGAATAAAACAAAAGCATGCTATTCATGATTTATCTTTCTTCATCACGGAAAACTGCAGTAAAACCAAACAATGACTTTGACATATTAGTCACCAAATTTGCAATGGTCAAGTCTCGTAACGTGTTTGGTCTGTAAATACAGATACCGCTATAGTTGTTTCTATTCTACGAAGAAACTTTGGTTTTGATTTTAAGATTGGCGGCACTGAGTATGCTTCCTAATCACATTGGAAAAATGGTATGTTTGTACAGTTAGGTGTGGAGAGTCCTGATTAATGGAGGCAAACTAACATATTTAGATTTATGCTAATAAAAAATATGCTATCTATTTGGCATTGTTTTTCATAATGTTTTCATACTCGAGTGTACATAGTCAGGAGAGGTCATTTTGCAAACGTGATTAAGATGACCAAAATTAATTACTGGCAAGACCGGCAATGATGATTCCCGGTGGAGTTTACAGCGTCCACCGATGAGGCTTGCTTCGCTCGCCACACGCCTCAAGCAGAGAAGGCCTCCACTCATAGATTGCCCAGGGGCCGAAATCCGGCACTGGGAGAAACAATTTAAAAACTTTCCTATTGAACACGTTCCTATTGAATATCACCTCTAATTTAATGCCATTTTTTATGTTTCTCGCTAATAGCTATTACTATGCTTTGACTGAGTGATTATAGCTGACTGGCATATACTGTCATATGACTATATACTGGCATATGACTGGCAATAGCTATGACTGAGTGATTTCTATTAGTGAATTTGTAATAACTAGAGTTGGGAATTTTATGTGATCACATAAATATTTGTTCACATAAAATGTCATTTGAATAAAAAAAACATAAAATGCCATTTTCACCAAAATTAATGTCAAATATATATAATTATATAGGTTGCGCCTGGAATTAATCTATTTTGTTAGTAATTGTAATTACACAGATGACGGATTCAATACGCTACGATACTCTCAAACACGTACAATATTAACGCCAGCAATGTTAACAATGGGAATATAGCAACGTTCCTGATAGCTTCTCATGTCCGTATATCAAAAGGGTCTCACGGTATATACCCCTAGTACACAGAGTGTCTGCAATAACTCGCTATGAAGACCAAATCACTCCAAGCTAGGTACACGTGGCATGGATTTTTTGGGAAGGTAGAATACATACATACATACATACATACATACATACAATACATACATACATACATACATACATACATACATACATACATACATACATGTACCTGTGTTATATATTTTCGGAAAATATTTAACTCGAATGACGCTGCATTGTCAAGTTCAAAGGGATTGAAGGAATTCAATATGAAGTCGAATTTCCCAGAAAAGCGTGTCTTACAAAAAGAGCATGTTTTGCGTTGCGTGTGAGAAAAACGTGTCGGCTGGTCACAAGTCGCAGCTCGATCAGCACAACAAATCGGCTGCTCGCTCGAAAAACATCAAATGTACATGTAAAATAGGAGCATAGGAAATGCATGCAGGCATAGGATATGCAAGCAAGCATTGCGCCTAGAAACAAAATTCCAAACTGGCACCAATACATTGGCAACAACAATGGGGGATTGGAGAGGTTGAAGCCCTCGCCTCCCGAAATGTGCCAATCCCTTCTGAGTCCTCCAAAAATCACTAACATTAACATTTCGATTACAGTTTCTAGTGTATCGCCAAGTCAACGCATATTTTTCCTTAGCCCCCTTACCTAGCCCCCTTACCTAGCCCCCTACACCCATCCTGGCGCCGCTGCTGCACCCCTACCTTATCGGGAAGGCCTAATCAAGGCAGAACTTTCGCCATGCTCGACGGAAAATATGCTCCTCTGAGGGTGGCTCCCCAATGGAATGTCGCTGGATACATGCATAAAATGTAAATAATCCACGAAGGAGTTCAAAACTCACATATTATATTACAATTGAATAACATATTTTGGTGATCTTGACAACCTGGTTTTGCATTTTTTATCACATAATCAAAACGCAAAACGCCGAAAATTGTCACAACTCTGGTAATAACTTACCAGTAATCAACTTATATTTGTGTCTGTTCAAATAAATATGTATACACTACCTGGTTCTTTTTTCATCCAAATTTTCCATCCAAATTTAACATATTTTCTCAAAATTCTGACCAGCTAGTCGAAAAATGGAGTCGAAAATAGTCGAAAAACCCTCCTATTGAACGGCACCTCTAGCTGAACGGCATTCCTTATTAACCGCCACTGCGGAGGAAAGTTTGAAAAATTGAACAGTATGCCACTCAAACAGAGGTGTACGGTATTTATATTCACATTTCATTGCATTTATGTACACACTCACTAACTTATCAAGATTATATTATTATTGTATGGTTGTTATCACTCAATTGGTGATTTACTCAATTAAATCATACGATTTAAATTTCACTAGTAGTCGAACTAATTTCAATAATAAAGTAATCAGTGCATTCAATCGTACATTCATACAATCACTGAAGCGCTACATTTACATTGGACCAGCATAGAGTCGATTTATCCGGGCCAGCGACTGTTGCAGGCGGTGATGCTCGCCGCTGCATGGGGTCAATTTAGAAACGCGAACAGTTCTGCTATGCAGCATTCTCACACCGCATTCCATCGCTGTCGGTGTGGGCGCCTGTGATTGGTGGAGAGCGTCGCTGCGCCTGTGACGTCACGCTGTGGAATGCGGTGGTACGACTGCAGCAACAGTTCAAGATGGAGGCCACGGCGGCTCAGTTGACGTTTAGTGTTGTCGGGTGCGCGTGCGTGTGTGTGTGCCTGCGTCTTGGTGCAGTGTTGGTGCATTGTTTGCGTATGTGCTCGTGCGTTAAATGTCTCAGAAGCCCGATAATACGACAGCACTGCCCGATGGATGGGATATGGCGCAGGACGTTGACGGAAAATGTTATTTCATCGACCACAACAACAAAGTCACAACTTGGGTGGATCCTCGCGACAGGTGAATACAGCTCTTGCTTGCGCTTTTTTCCGCCAGGGGGCAGCACAAGAATCAGTGTAGTCAAGCATTTTGTTTTACAATTGCATTTCGCGTTTTGTTGATTAAATTTCAATTGGTTTCTGTTTTGAATAACAGAATTAATTTATTTGACAGTTTTGCATGTGCTGTTGATGTTTCTGTCTGTGATTTGCTGTTTTGTGTTGTCATTGTTGATAGGATGTGATTATTCAGTTTTGTTTGTTTGAAGTGAAAGGTTGGCGAATTCTTATTGTACACTCTTGAATCTATTCTTCCACGTTTGTTACCTTAAATTTTTTCTGCCAATTATCCAAATATTCTTTTTGTATCAAAGGACAAATTACTTGTTTATATTGGTGCAATGTGGTGTGCTACCGAGGGCGATAATTCCTCAAATTTCTCGATCCGCGATATGACTAATATTTAAAAAAAAATTAGCGTAGGCGCGTGCGCTAGGCCCACCATGGAAAACGACACAACGAAACATGTCAGTGCAAAATGGACTTTCGATGTTCGATTTTTCAATTAGAGAAGTTAGGAATATGTATGGGAATATAATATTACCCCGATGTTTCGCCAATCTCGCTGCGTATTTTACGTTGGCTCTCCCCCAACCTCCCATTGCAGGCATCCTGGCGCCGCTACTGTATTGTGCTATTGGAAGCCATATTTTATCAGGGTATTTATTATGTTAATATGCCATGTCAAACCAACTAATACCATTACCATATTACCAACTAATTTATTTTTAGGGATTTGAAAAGTTACCAAAGTTAATTTTTCACATAAATGCCACTTTTTCATAAACTACATAAAACACTATACAAAGTTGTATAGGATAATTATTACAAAAATTATTAGGTTACCAAAAGTTACCTTTTTATCGTTAGGTTACTTTCTACTTTTAGGTTACTTTTTTCATCTTTAGGTTATTTTTGTTATTTTTCTTATTATTAGGTGACTTGATCAGGTTTTTTGGCATTTTTTTGCAAATGAAATGCACAAAATCTGGTATAAATCTGGATAAGAGAGGAAAATAAATGTGATATGACATTAGGTCAAATATGCTCAAATAGCATGGTTTTCAAAATTGAGCATTAAACAGATATAGACATTGGCAACGATTCGTCGGAATATTCGGCTATATCAAGAACGCCTAGAGCAACGATTTGTTGAAAATGTCAGTATAACCAACAAAGTATATTTCACTACGTAAGATTTCCTGCAGAAACCCCAGCCTACACCAGCAGCTATCATGAGGTCCTTCTCGATGCTAACAATTTATTGCCAACGACTGGAATTTTTCATCTTCAAGTGTTTAGAATTATGTGATGAAGTATTTCACCTGTTCTTCACAAAATACGTCCAACCAATATACAAATTATTGTTAACCATGTCCCATATCGCTTAATATTTTATTCCATTTTTATATATTAAAATACATATTTTTAAATGTTGATTAGGTTTATCCTTATGCATTATCGGTGTTTTTCGGGTTTAGATTTATTTTTGGTTTTTGGCTTACTTTTTGATGAGTATCTTTGCGATGTTGGGTTACCCTGGTGGTTTATTCTGAAAATGACGCCAAAACGGAGTAAAGGTGGAAAACAGGGTATTACGGTGTGGAACAATTTTTCTTTCTTGAGAAAATTTGTTTTTTTAGAGAACATGAGGTTTTTTCGGGTTACTTTTTCTTAAAAATAGTTTTTTATGTTTAGGTTGCTTTTTGACAGCTTTAGTTATTATATACTGTTTACACTATTACGATAACTTATTTGAGGGATATATGACATGTCTATATGTCATGTATTTACTTCACTCGGTTACACTTCCGGCGCGCGGTTGACGAGGCGATCATGTCGCCGCATGGCTAGATTCAGAGAGCTGCAAATGGAGGCATATATATTTGGCGAATCACTGCTCGGATAACTGGTATATCCGGCCATGTCGAGTTGTCAGGCTCGCCGCCATGACCTTGACGTGACCTTGTGTCGTTCACGGCATTTTCATGTTTGTTCATCTGAGCGTATCTTCGTCGCGTGTGTATGTGTGTGTGGGTGTGGGTGTTCGCGACTTGGGTGGTAAATATGTATTGTGGGCTTGGATAGTAAATGCAAGTGTAAACAATATACTGTTAATGTATTCATCTCGGCTGTCGGGAGCATTACACTGCGCAGCATACGCCCTGCATTATACGCTTTGCCCACTGAATTCGCCCAGGCGTACCGACAGGGATGATGCTCCGGCTGCAATGTGGCAAGAAGGAGTCCGTGAGCATTCATTGCAGCTGTTGAGTGCAATTCTGCACTTTCACTAATTAAATTCGCTACTAAGTTAGTAGCTAAGCTAGGTTAGGTTAGGTTATAGCTGTCAGTCTGACGCTGGTTACATTTCGTACTCAAGCCAGCGCGATGCATCATACAAGGGCCTAGATTTGTGTGCAAGCTCGGTGTGATGACCGCCATCATGTATTAGTGTTCTAGGATGGCTCAGCTGGGCCCTGCATTATTTTCGGCTTCATCAATTACAACATACATAACTCAATAAAGAGTAAATTGCATGTAACACACTTGCATACACTCGCACACTTGTACATTGCAAATTTTTTACTATCATGATTTTGATGACAATATTACCAATGAACTGTAATCAGTCGAATTATCGGGGGGTATAACTGCATACTCATATCCCCAGTAATTTTATCGGGAGTAATATACCCGCCATACGCCAGGATCTCCGCCGATTGGGACGTGATGTTATTGAATCGGTTTGAAGTAATTATGTGTTATGCGAAAATGTTCATACATTCCATCTTCTGATAAAAGATTTCACATATTTCACTGTAGCTTGGGTTTTCATAGTCTTATTTGATGTTTAGCCTTAACTTTGATCAACTATCTTCTCTGGAACACTGAGTTCAATGTCAATATCTTCTTTTATTAAACAAGTAATGCCATATAAATCAAATGAAACTGAGGAATATCTAGTGAAAATGTTTTTACATATATTGTACGTGAAAACATCTTAGGTTATATTCAAAGCCTATTATCAATGTCTTTTGTAGAATATTGTCGCACATACATATATGCATATATGTTTATGTATGTATATGCATGTATGCATGGGCGTAAATCCTGGAGATTTGGGATATATATACCCCCCGACAAATTGGCTGGGGGGTATGAATATGCCATTATACCCCCCGAGAATTCTGCTGAGTTCACTTCATTGGACATATTATCATCAAAATCAGCATAGAAGGCAAATGACAATGAGCCAACAATTCAAGAAATTATAAATATGTGAAGAATTAGATTACGCAATACACTTTTCATTGAGGTATGTGTGTTGTAATGGAATAGGCTGAAAATAGTTGAGGGTACCACGCAATTGACCAACTGAGTCAACTTTGAACACTAATGCATGATGGCTGTCATCCCCCCCGAGCCTCGACAAAAATCTACGCCGATGTATGTATATATATATATATATATATATATATATAACAATGTTGTGCGGGGGAGATGTGGCGTGTCGTGACGCGTTGGCTCAGATGTTGGGATGGATGGTGGCGTGAGTGAGGATGAGAGGAGTGGCAGCTTGGCAAGAAGGGAGGAACGACTGTAACAATAAAGAGCGATAATCCACCTGGGTTGGCTCCTGTTGCAGTCGTTGGGTGGTTGAATAAAAAAGAAGAATGCCACTCATGCGCTTGTGATTGAACTGACTGCATGTATTTCAACCGAAAGTTAATATTAGCAAGATTGACGTGTGTATCATTAGTGAAAAGTCAAGATTCAAGAAGCAAAAACCGTTCCAAGTAATCAGAACTTACAGTGAATTGTTACCAGTAGCATAAACAACAACGCATGTTTGACATTTTGGAAACAATCTATGAGAGTGCTAGGGAGGACATGTGGGTCTCAAATGACAAGGCGATAGTTCAAGAAAATAAAATGCGGTAATGAGCATACGTCAGTGCCGTATTACGATTACTCAACTGATAATAATTTCGTGAATATGCTAACTGCTATTAAGAAATTACTGCAAGTGGAGATCGACAGAAATGGTGAGGGTGGAGAAAATTATGATTGAATCTGATACTCAGTCAGATATGGATAAAACTATGCAGTCATCGGAAGGTGCAACATCACAAGAGGCTTATTATGTTTACTTGACGGACAATAAGTTTGTGAATACACTGACTGCGATTCAAAACCTACTTCAGGAGAAGATTGACGGCATCGAAGACGAGTACGAGGAAAATAAAATGAAAATGTGGATAAAAGGGTGCAGTCATCGGACACTGCGCAATCCGATGTTATGGACTGCGCAAACAAAACCTCAAACCGCAGCAAAATGTTCAGGATTTTGATGTCTTCAATCATCCAAGTGATGAACACAAAATGGCTATACAAATCACACTTGACACGAAATTTGACAAATTCGCACTTCACTCTAAACCAAACTGAAGTAAAAATCACAAAACACGCCAATTATCACTGAAAATAACACGCGAGAAAACACTGAACACACCGCTACGCTCGTACTAGTCAATGATGGCTGGGAATGACGTCATAATTTGGTGAACAGGCCTGTTGTCTAGGTGGTGTTGCCCTATTGCAGAGAATGGCAGTATGCGGGCGTTTGTAGCTAATCTGTTCATAGGGCAATAGTATAGTACTCCCTGCTGATCAAGACAAACTGAGTCCGATATGAACTATGCAGACATCGGGAACTACAGCGTCAGACGCAGGGTTTGAAAAAACCGGGTTTTTTTCCAAAAAACCAAAAACCATGTTTTTTATAGAAAAAAACCATTGTTTTTTTGGTTTATTTGGTTTTTTACACTTTGCACACACAAATCCAAAAAAGGATTGTACCATGCTATTTAGTATATAGTTAAACATATTTTAGTACCACTTTAGTACCACTTTTACCATTTAGTACCATTTTAGTACCACTTTACCACTTATTTTAGTACCAAGAATTTTTTAAATATTTAAAAAAGAAAAAAAAGAAAATCATAAAAATGTACCCACAGGATGTTGAATTTCACATTGTGGCATCTATAGGCAACGGAAGTTTTAAAACGCTTCCAATTGCGAAAACAGTCGATTTTATACACCCACATATGTTCACAAAGTCGAAATCAAAATACCCAGTGGCATTATTTATGAAAATCTAGTGACTAAAAATCGTTTTGTCCATGGAAGTTAATTCATGTTTGTTTTCAGAGTAAACACAGTTTTGTTTAACTCAGAGGTTTCTAAAAAATAGTGTTTTTCATAGAAACTCAAATGTGTTTTCGTGAAAATTTAGGGTTTCTCATAAATACCACCTACAATGCTTCCCCAGCAAAAACCAAAAATGTTAATATAAATGCTCGTTTTGCTTCTGCTGACACAAGGAATGAATTTGTGATATGTGAGCTTATATGAGCTAATACGAGGAGCTTCGTATGTGAGCTTCACGATCAACACAGCAACTAAATCAACACATTTGTAGAAACACCAGGTGTTTATGTGATTTCGCCGCAATCTCAAGCTGTGTGGACAGGGCGACGAGATTAATGGTGGCAGCGGCTTGTTTTGTCATCGCGACTGTCAGGGTCCGTGTTTCTGGTCGAACTCACGGCTCCATAAACCAATTGCCTTACCTGGTGTGACGGCACCTCCAGGAATGACCTGTTGATCCGTTCCACGTTCAGTGTGTAGGAGCTGCGTTCTACAGTTGTAGCGCATGTGCTTTCCCTACTTCACATTGTTCGTGACTGCGTGTGTATTATTGCATCTACAGTAAACTCACTGCATTGTTTGCAATGTACAAAAACAATGCACCAGCGTATTTTCCTTGCTAATCGAGTTAATAAAATATTGATATTCTTAGAAATTCGATGATAGAACATTTATGTCCATATGAAAAAAGTAGATAATCTTCACAAGTAGGGTACATTGCAGGTATGCAGTTTTTATCATTCGCGCTCTTTCCATTCCACCTTGTTCATTGGTTTTAATGATAACAATATTTATATTTTTTTATTCTACTCAAATTATTTGCAAACTGGCATTATATTTTTGGAGGTCAATGGCCCAACATTTGACACACTTTATTTTGTGTTAAACATTTGTGGTGTGATCGTGTGCAGTGAGAGAGTGCGTGAGGGATTGTGTCTGAGTGTGTCAACGTCTTATTGTGTCTGTGTGATCGTGTATGGTTGAATTGTGTATGGCGTGCGAGAGTGTGTGAGCGAGTGTGTAGAGTCGTGTTCGAAGTGTCGTGGTGTTGCGACCTCTTGTAGGCGTGTGGGGCAGTGTTGCCCACGCGCGCCTGTCTGTAATATATTTTAGTCTTTTTGTTGTCTACAACATTGTGCATTCCATATCAGCCTACTCCGCTCAGGCAGTGACGGCGTCAAGAGAGAGGGGGCTTGCAGGGGATGAAGCCCCCTCCCACAAAAATTGCTAAGCCTCTCCCCACAAAAAGTGCTATGCCCCTCCTAAGCCCCCCAAAAAAATTCTGACCATAAACATTTCGCATGTAATGTCCCCGCATATTTTTCTTCAGTCCCCTGAGCCCGTTCACTGGCAAATCTTTGCGCGGCCACCGCGCTCAGGTATTATGAAATATAATTTTATATTCTATCAGACATGAGCTCAACTTGCATCAAATTTTGTATGTCATATTTCAGATCAAATTCATGATTGTTTAGTAATAAGTTAATTTTAAATGCAGTAACTTATTCAAATTTTACATCAGCTTATTCCTGTTAAGCTTTTGCAATTGCAATTTTTGTAAGAAAAAATGCGAAATTGCAATTTGCATGGTGCAAACACACACACACACACACACACATATACAGCTATAGTATAAGAATAAATTGTGCGTCGCTTTCAATTACCTCACTTCTCATGACCTCACCTTGAATTCCCAAATTAATCCAGTGTGCAGATGCAGATATCTAGCGGACGACTCTTCCAGGTGAGACGATCAGTAGAAGTATGTTAAGGCATGGGTAAATGGTCAAAAAGAAGGAATATTTGTGAAATGAAAAGAAAACGATATAATTGCCGAGACACGAAGCGGCCATATAATCACACAATAATAATCACAGGAAGTGTATCTCAATAGTACCAACGATCACAAACAAACTGACTGCTAGAAACGACTTACTAGCATATCTAGACTACAACCAGACAACGCAAACTCAATGACACGTGTTAAAGAGACGCGCCAGTACCTACAGTGACATCAGTGTCACGTGACCTGCATCAAACGAATCACAAGCCTGGACACGAAACAAGATTCACTTGAAGTGTTCAAAGCTGAGACGAGCTCAAACAAGAATCTCACGCTTCAAACACCCTAACGAATACAACAAAACCAGCGAACGAACGGAAACAGTGATATATACCGTAAAACCTCTATTTGAACTGCCCTTAATAACGCTCTGTAATAGAACGACACCTGAGGAACAATTGAAAAATAGAATATCACCCTATAATGCAGTGGTTCTTAACCTATGTGAAATACCCCACTGGTTGTTGCCAAGTGCCAAGTGGGAAGCTAAATGTCGGACAGAAGGACAAATGTGTGTTTTTATCAATTCAAATTCGTTTATTTTTCTTTCTTATGACCTCTTGACATTTGGTTTGATTTAACAATTGAATTTATTGAATTTAGCAGTGCTGTTGTGGGAAATGAAGAGATGTAGTATTATGAAGTGGGGAATCAGAGAAAAGAGGTTAAGACCCACTGCTCTAATAGAAAATCTAACCTCTAATTAAGATGTATTAACCTCTAGAACACCTAATTTAACGTGACTTTGATGAATTTTTCTCTTTTGACAATAGTTATGACTGACTGATTTTTATTAGTGAATGTGTGATTAGTTGCCTTTAATAGCACTGTATGTGTGTCTTGTTGAAAATATGCGCATTCGTTCCCAAGCATTTTCAACCATAAAATTTATTCTTTTTTCTCAAAATTCTGACCGGCTAGTCGAAACATAGGGTGGCACCCTCTACGAACGGCACTACGGAGGAAGGTTTGAAAAAACATGACATGGTTTGAGGGTTTGACGGTTGCTACAATAGCATGGCATGTCGCTCAAATAGTGGTTTTAAGGTAAGACTAATAGTAGTGTAAGACCTGGTTGTGTTGGGGGGACGACAGTCATCATGCATTAGTGTTCAAAATGATTCAATAGGTCAACTGCATGGGATTCTAAACAATTTTCCGCCAATTCGAAAACAACACACATGCCTCGATAACAAGTATAGTTTATATATTTGCTTACACACACTTGTGTACTGCCACTTTTGCTATGTTGATTATGGTGACAATATACGCAATGAACTGAACTCAGCGGAATTCTCAGGGGTGTAATAGCATATTCATACGCCCCAGTCTTTATGTCTGGGGTATGTATCGTAGTATACATATATCGTATACATCGTAGGTATAACTTTTTGTATATACGCCCATACCCCGAGGACTTACGCCAATGACAATACACCAGTGTCGCAGTGTAATGTGTTTTTATACACACATGGAGTTGGTGTGCGCCTGTTGTTATCGGCTGGTCAAGTTCTAGGCAGTTGGAGTTGATTACAATGCTGACATGATGTTGATGTGTTGTTATCGCAGCTACTGCAAGCCTCGGTCATTTTCGGATTGCAGCGGCGACGAACTGCCTCTTGGCTGGGAGACGGTCTACGATAACAACGTCGGAGTGTACTTTGTCAATCACATCACAAGTATGTCGCCATCAGAGTGTTGTTCCACTGCTCTTTATATGCATTTACTTGTCTATCGTAGATATATTGCTTCGTTTACGTTGTAGGTATACGTATGAAGTTCATTTATTCATTCATTTATTTGGTCGTATCAGCAGAAACAAGAGACACAAGTAATACTCGAGAAAAAACTGAATGCACAGCCGAGACAAAGAAACCGTTTCCGGCTTGTACTGTCCCTTAGTAATTAAGACACCACGACAAAATTAATAAAATATTCCACTAAGGTTTCCATTTTATTAGAAACTCCATGATATGAGACCTTTTCATAATGAAATTGTTTGAATAATGCATTAATTTTATAGTACTTTTTATCTAAAAATATATACATATTTATATTTTATTTCTATAATTATGTTGTATTTTTATAAATATTTATATTTTGTGTTGTTTTAGGAATATTTTATTTTCTGTTATTGTATGGTTTGTTCATTGATGATTGAGATTTTCAAGCAAGACACGCTCAATGTGAGGTGTCAACAGCCAATATCCATTTCGCTCAATCGTTGCGTGCTTCTGTTTTTTCTCTCTGTCGCGGGGGGCGTAGAGAGCACACAACTGGAGGACCCCCGCGAGCGATGGCGACACGTGCAACAGTGCATGTTGCACAACTACCTGGCGTCGGCCGAGCAGCAGTTGCAGGCGCGACGCGAGCTGTTCTCGCTGAAGCAGCAGCGACTGCTCACCGCACAGCAGGAGTACAGTCATCTGACGGCCACGGCCGACCAGCTGACCGGCTCCAAGTGGAGCGGTACGCATGAGCTGTGGTAGATGATGATGTAGACGTGGTAGATGGGAGGAGCGAGGGAAAATTCACTCTCAGTTGGGAGCCCATGGGGTGGGGAACGGGGGTGTTTGGTGAAGTTAAAGTGAATTAGCCTGCGTCACCGGTGTAGTTTTGCAAGGGAACATTTGGAACAATGTCCATCATCGTCTAGGATTAAGAAGGCATCAATAATGTGGATAATGCATTTGAGGCGTATTTGGGGAATTTTCACTGGTGGGAAATTAACAAGTAGAGTATTTAACAAGTAGGGAACTAAATGTATAGGACAGATTTGTGTTTTATCAAACGGAATAGGTTTATTTTCGTTTCTATTCACTTCCTGATATTTAATTTGATGGAGCAACGGAATTTGTTGGATTTATAGATACTGTTGTGGAAAATATATGAAAAACGTTACAGATCACTGTTCTAGTCAAAGACATAATTTCTAGCCAGGATATATTCCAACGTGGATTTTTTTCTCGGATGGAACGGCAGCGTAAAAGCATCGGCAGTTGCGTGATCATACTGAACGATAATTCTCTGTTGGTCGTAGGTATCAACCAACCCAATTCAATCTGATGCAATATGTGTGTGTGAATGCAGTGTGCTCACACTCGAGTTACGGCAGCAACGGCAGTGGCGGCTGTGGAGGCTTGCAACTTGACAATGAGCAGTTGAAGGCGGAGGTGGCGGCGGCGCGGACGCGCGTGCACTCGCTGCGTCACGACGTGCAACGTATGCGCTGCGACGTGGCGTTGCACGAGCGCGGCATCGAGTCGCTCACAACGTCAGTATCTATGTGTATGTATGTCTGTGTGTGAATGTGTACGTGTGTTCATGCGTGTGTGTGTGTGTGGGTCTGAGTAGTTGTGTGTTTGTGTGTAAGCGTCTGTGTTTGTGTGTGTTTGTGTGTGTGTGTGTGTTTGTGTGTGTCTGTGTTTGTGTGTAGGTGGGCTTGTGGGTTTGAGTATTTGTGTACCTTTGCGTGTGTTTGTGTGTGTGTGTGTGTGTGTGTGTGTGTGTTTGAGTATGCGTATGTATGTGTATGCACTTATTTGTGTGGTAGCTAGCAAGGCTGAATGTATATCGGTGGCTGAAAACAAGAAGTAACACGGCGCAACAAATAGTGACATGGCGTAACAAACAATAACACAGTATAACAAGTCAGTCAGGTTCTGGTTGGAGGTACTCTCTTCTCACAACAAGTTCAACACCACAAGTTCTATACATGCATTCCTCGATCCTTTTATGTTTGATGTATTATTAGAGAAATCACAAATCATGTACGATCAAGATAGTCACAAGTAGGCTACTACTGAGTGGACCGCGTTACTTGCAGCACAGGTATCAAGGCCAAGTGATGTGGCGTGATTACCTGCAGCCAATGATGACCAAGCAGAGCTTGATGTCACACGAGTGGGCGCACCAAACCGCCGAACCCAGGTTAAGAACCCCTGCAGTAATAACATGACAAGTCAGTAACACAGCTTAAAAACCAGTAACACAGCGTAACAAACTTTATGTGCGTGTGGGTATATGTGAAAATTATGTTATTAAATTATGTGTATGTGCGCGTATGTTTGTATGTGTGCGTGTATGTTTGTATATGAGATGTGTTTGTGTGTGTGTGTGTGTGTGTGTGTGTGTGTGTGTGTGTGTTGACAGTGTGGAGCGGCGGACGTCGGACGCTGCTGCGCCCCAGCTAGTTCATGCGTCACTGCCTCCGCCGCCGCCGCCTTGCTCGCTGGCCGAGGCACAGGCCATTGTCGACGAGCTGGCCAACATTGAGCGGTCGCTGGGCGAGGGCGAGCTGGAGAAGCGGCAGCTGCTGTGCTGTGTGTCGCGGCTGCAACACGACCACACACCGACGGCCACGTCGCCGTGTGCGTCGGTCCCGTCGTCGCCGACGCCGGCCGTGTGGCCTTCGTCGTCGTCGTTGGCACCACTAACACTGTCGACCGAGTTTGCGGAGCCAATGTGCGCCGCCGATCTGGTCAGTGAGGTGTTTATGGGGCGCACTCGGTACATGCTCACACACACACACGCACGCTTTCTCGTTGTCTCTTTCTCACTGAGTAAATAGTGAATATTGGCTAACGTTTCAGGCGCAAATTCGACCAATACAGACGGGCTCATGGGACACTAAGAGCTTGATATTATTGTATACCATCGGCAACTGTTGATTGCACTCACATATACACACAGATATAAGTATACAAAGACATTGACAATTTAGGAGTAATCTAGTGCCAGCATTCTCTGTAACCCCCCCCTGAATTCCTGCAGTTGTCCACACACTGTTGTGAGCTCAGCTAGAAAATGAGACGCCGACACGCATTCAACGTTGCTGAACAGTGTGTTATTAGACAGAGTTGCAGAACAGTGTGGTATTTGAACAGTGTGAATAGTGAGTTGTGGATTGCAGTGGATATATTGTTGTTTTCATTTGAGCTGTGGAAAATATGTCGGGCATGCAGGAATGATGAAATCGTGGTAAATCGTGGAATTTCAATTTCAATTGCACACGGCTAGTATTCTGTCAATTCAACTCCAATTGGTTTTTGATTCTCACTCGGCTGTCATTTCTGAAATTCCCGATTATCCTGCGCTTCTATTTGCATTTCGCGTGCACTAGCGTTGCAGTGCAGTGCACCTTCACGCGATAACTTGTGCTCGTGAGATACACATGCTCGTGTGTGTATGTCTGTCGGTGTGTTAGTATGCTATACACATTGTTTTGACATAAGATAAATTGTGTTTGATTCGACAAGGAAATCTGCGTCAGTTCAAGTTCATTTTCACAGTTTAGACTGCAGCAAATTTGGTGTGTATGGCTCCGGTTTGGCCATGGTACTTTGATGGGCGTTTGCCATGTTGTCAGGATGCCAGTGCTGACTCGTGGCTGCAATGTTGTCTGTGTTGATTATTGTCGTTGTGTACATCATAACTGAATATCAAGTGTCTATTGCCACGTTGCTGTATGATGGCTCGCATTTCCTTTTGCTAAACTGACCTCTCTGTCTGTCTGTATGCATTATTTATATATATATATATATATATATATATATATATATATATATATATATATATATATATATATATATATATATATATATATATATATATATATATATATATATATTTATATTTATATGTCTGTGTGTGTGTCGATGCAGCATTGTTCTGTGAACGAGCGTCTGGCGGGCTTGTCTCAGTTGCGCGTGCAGTACGAGGAATCGCGCAGACTGTTATTGTCAGTTCAACAGCAACTGGCCCAAGTCGACCGTCAATTGCAGCCTCATCTCGTGCAAACTGACAAGGACAGGTGTGTGTGTGTGTGTGTGTGTGTGTGTGTGTGTGTGTGTGTGTGTGTTGAGGTTTTCTGATGTATCGATAGTGTTGACCTGTTTGGTATTGTTCGATGGTGTCGAGGGGCTGATTTTTGAAGGTTTCACTAAACCAGGACTTTCATTAGCGCTGAAACCACAAACAACAGGCACGTTTTTTGTTGAGAAAGCACAATATAAAAGCGAGGTGGACTTTGTTTTAGGAAAATATCATCAATTTACATCGAATTTTCTTTTTCTGAAAGCATGGTCCTACTTTTTTGTGACGAACCGCGGGACGGTGAAACGCTGCGGTTTGATAACTCGATTTACGTGCTTAGCCGCAATACGTGTACATGCATTGTGCACGGTCATACATACTGATTCAGCTCAATGAAAACACGGCGGAGTAAAGTGATCGTTGGCGTCAAATTACGGCGCACATAGACTGCGTGTCTTTTGCTGCCTGTCCAAGCGATGAATTCTGAATGAGCGCCAGGAGCGTTGAAGTATTGGTTAGTTTTTTACAATCATCACTTATATGCATTTTTTGTATGTTCTTGTGTGTGTGTGTGTGTGTGTGTGTGCCGTGTGATCAGGTTATTGTTAATTCAAGAGAAAGAGGAGTACATCCGGGAACTTCAGCATACAGTCAGCAAGTACAGCAGCGACGTGGACAATGCCGATCTGAAGCCGTACACTGGCGAGCATCTGGCGCAGTTGCAGGCCAAAATCACCCAGCTGCGTGCAGATGTGCAGAACGCACATGAAAACAACAATCGTACCATCGCCGAGAGGTACGGCTTTGGAAACGACGAATATTTGAGGTTTACGATATAAGTAAATGTATGTAAGCGTTTGCCGCACGAAAACCCCGTCACAGACACTCTGGAATACCTGTTTAAATCGAATTGTTTCCTTTAATTGTCTTTAGAACACTCCATATACCAGTTTTGATTGCTTTGTTTTGTTATGTCACATTTGAGTGATGCGTTTTGCTTTAATTTCGCACCATGCTGGAAAGTGTATTATAAATACGACACATGCTCCTTTTTGTGTTGTATGACTATTGCTTTTACTGTGGTGTCCACTTGTACTTACATACTATCACATCGGCTTTGAATTTATGTGAGAGCACCATACTTTTGCCGCAGGAAGATAAATATGGAATATGCTTGTTCGTGTGTGTGTCATGGCCAGATTGCGCATGCACGAGCGACGCCATAGTTTGTTGTCTCGACTGCGCGACCTGATGAGTCGTACCAATCAACTGGAGACGCGATTGCGCGCCAGGGCCGACTGCTTGAGTTGCTCAAGCAGCGGCGCCGGCAGTCTCACGTCGCTTGCCAGCAGCAGGTCGAGTCTGAACGGCGGCGGCGGCGGTGTGACCCACCAGGCTTGTGGCCTGTCTCCATCTCTGATGCCTGCACGGCTTCCGTCGGCGACATCAGTCGTGCCGGTATCACGCGGCGTCGACATGGCCGACTTGCAGCGACGCGTCGAGCGGCTGCTGTTGTCACAGACGTGCGGCGACAGTGGCAGCGTTGGCGACGTTTCATCTGGTGCTGCATCGTCGTGCGTCGAACCGCCTCTGGCCGCCACCGCCGCAGCAGCACAGCTGACAATGTCACCCATCATCGAAGTGGTGAATGAGCCGCCGTTCTCCAAAGCAGCGGCCGCCGTTGTCGCCGTGTCACCGGGCGGCATTGCGTCGTCGGTGAGTAGCGAGTCTGTCACTGGCGATTCTGGCGTGTTCGAGCTGGCGGCGACAGCAGCGACGGCGGCGGCGGCCACCGCGGTCAGTCCAGCCTCCGGTGAGTGCCGGTCGCGTCGCTCCTCGTGTCGTCTCGCCGTGCCGTTGTACTGCAGCAGCGGTGACGGCGGCGTCTCGACTGCCGTGCGTGCCAGTGGAGGTTGTGTGCCGCCGCGCTGCGCTGCACCGGCGCATTCGACCGGCGTGCGGAGGTCGCAGACGTTCTCGCCGAGCGTAATTGATACAGGCGCTCTCAGCTCGGTGAGATAAACTGGGCACAGTCTGTCGTTGTTTGAATACTACTGGTATTGACTCAGTGTCGTGTGGTAACTGTTTATCTCGTTCTTGGCATTGGTGATAACAACATTGGTGGCCTGGTTGAAACAATATTTCAAGATAGACGCTTGAATAGCTAGCGTGAATAATTGGCAAGTTTTGCAGGTACACTTATTGTTGAGGCCTAGAGAAATACACGAGAGTCAAGTGTATGTACTGTAGGTTGTCATTGTACATATGTGTGTTTGTGTGCTTGCCTGTCTGTATTGTTGCAGTATGTGTGCCGATTGAACCGCTCCGACTCGGACTCTGCCATTCCGGCGGCCCGCAGTGGCGGCGGCGGCAGCGGCGGTCCGCCCAGTTTCCAGCGCGGCGCCATTGAACGTCGCTCATTGCGGCGCAAAATGCCGCCACCGCCGTCGCCGATGTTATTGCGAGGGCGTGCGGCGCGCTCCAGCGGTCGCGGCTGTTTTGTGGCGCGTAATTCGCTGCATCTGCAAGGGGAACTGCAGGTAGGCTGCTGTTTGTAGCTGTGTTCTGCCCGGCATGAGCAGATAGCTACACATGTAGCCGACTGTCCCAGCTTGCCTACACGCGCTATTTGTAGCATCTTAGAATCACAATGCTTTTGTTTGGTATGTAGGCTAAAACGTAATTCAGGTGTAATTCATTGGTGTTAATTTGCTTGATTACACGAAAATGATTGATCATGGGATTTTGAGTTTATGGATATAATTATCAACTTTGTTGTATCAGGCGGTTGTTTCTTATATATGTGTGTGTTTATGCGTACGATCGCAGGTCCAGCAAGCGAGGCTGCGTCAAATGCAGGACGAATTGAGTGAGTTGCGAGCGCTCAAGGCTCGGCTGGAAAACGAGCGGCGGTCAGCAGCTGCCAGCTCGTGCCGTTCTAGTCAGGGCACCTGCGCTCTGATTGCGGTCAGTGTGGCGTCGCATGGGCGTTTTGCGTTTGACAGTGCTGCTGATAATCTCAATCTATTTAGCTAATCTAGCGTAGACGTATTTTACCAGGAATCTCCTATAGGAAACGAGTTAACCTGACACTATCCATCATCGTTTGGCGTCTATTTATGCATGAATGGTTGTGTGTGTGCGTGTGTGGTAACGGGCAGGATGTGACGGATGTTGGTCTTGTCGTCACGCCGTCGTTCGTCAGTCGTGGCAGTTGCGACGTGATTCCGTCGTCGTCGTCGGTGGCGGCTGTCACGTCTCCGACGACGTCGCGAGTATCGTCGGCCGCGTCGTTGTCGTGTGCCTCCAGTATCGACTCACTGCAGTCAGTTTCCTCCACTAGATGGCGCTCGTTTGTCTCTGATGAATATTAACCATTAGAAATTGCTTGTACGTGAGACACGACTGGCAAACATTCCGCTCATCTGTGTGTGTGGGTGTTTGCAGAGGAAGTGACACTTCGACCTCGCTGGACGAGTGTTGTTTGTTGACGACGTGTCAGCTAGCGTGTGATCGTGCTTTATCAGAAGATATGAATGGCCAGCCGCCAACACCAGGCTCCAGCAGCAACCGCAGCACGCTGACCCGCGACCAGACCGCCTGGCAAAGTGATCCTGCCGCCGGCGCAGTGGCGACATCTGAGCCGTCGATGGGGGAACTAGCGATGACGCGATCGTCGCGAGATGGCGGCACTGCCGCGCGCATGCTCACACACAGGTTCTCGTACGTGTACGATCCGGAGCTGGGAGTTCAAGTGTAGTACGCGTATAGTTTGATATTGTTGCAAGTGCCTTTCACCAAGTGGCACGAGAAAATCGCTTTATTGTTGTTTGTGTTGGACGACGGTGGGTATATATTGGCGGCGAGAGGATTGTGGCAATAACTTGTATTGTGGCGGTATATGACGTTGACTACGCTTTGTTGATATATGCGCTCACAGATCGCTACACATACATGCAGAGTATCGTTGTGAATATATGACGTCAAGGTGCACATTCTTGATTGATCGCATTCGTCATACGGCGGGCATATATGCGTATATTCGCAGAAAACATAAATAAACCGCTTGATAGCAAATATTAAATATAACGCGAATGACACATTTTCTTCGAGAAACTCGCGTGAATGGAACATCGTCGTTTTGAGCAGAGAAACACTGCTACAACTGTGATAAACCAGTCGGATGGGGACGCATGTCCTTGTCGGTGTCTGAAACAAAAACAATGCGCTCACAGTCAGGTTGCCTTCGTTTTGTTTCGTTAAAAGCGTACCCAGAGGAAAGTTGAGCGTAGCTTCCCAATCGAATTAGCCCCCATTATGAATTATTATATAGCTTGGCTGGTTCGCGTTGCCTCGCTTGCTAGTTAAAGGTGAAAGGCCTAAGTGACAGCTGCTACGGCAGCTGGGAAGAGGTCGAAGTTTATGAACACACAGGTGTGCTCCGTGCAGCTCGCTGCCACCGCAGAACCGACCCTCTGCACGCTATGACGCCACAAGGACGAAATATGTATTGGCCACCTCCCCAGAATGCATGGCACAATACATGGCTCGCATCTGTTACCATCATTTACTGCTAGGTAGGGCTGGGCAAAAACCATAAATATTGATACTCACGGTTCTGCATTCGTAGGTCAGTGAAACCGTTGGAACCGGTTCCGCTTGGAAAAAAATGGTATTTTCTAGGTTGGTTGGTGGGGAACCCCTCAGTGTTTAGAAGGCACCCAAGGGGAGAAGACAAGAGCTTCGATAGATGAACTCGTGGCTGGGAAAATATTATCAAATGTTTTTATAAATTCAAAATTATATAGTAAATTCAAAAGTTTATCAGTTTCATTTTTGTGGGGTTTCATTTTAGTTAAAATTTAATTATAAGTTCAACATTTCGTCAATATCATTGTTGTGGGGGCTTCTCACATTGGTTTTTGGGTGAGTGAAGCATATAACTCCTTGCTACGAAACTAATTAGGAAAAGCTTTAATACTCAACGAAGACATATACAAGGCATTACCATCTCTATATTTAACAACATAAAAGAGCATACAATTCTTACGAAAAAATGATGTGCTGAATATTCATGTGCTAAATAGTGTATATACATTGGGATATAGACCTGTTAGCGGCAGTGTCATTTTGAGGCCTAATTCTCATACTCTCTCTTTGCCGTGCTAGTCCGGAAGGCAGCATAGGCGCACACAAGTTTAACTAGTGCTGGAGCTAAAATTTGAAATTCGAGACAAAATCCTACATAGGGCGCTGAAACTTGGCGTTGCATTGGCATGTATTATAAGAAACGACACTCAAGTCAGAATGCGAGAGATGGCAATAATAAATTGTCAATAAATATGAACATGCTGGTCTTGTCACCTAACCTAACCTAGCAGCCCACCTAACCTAACCTTACCAAGCCTAAGCTAACCAAACCTAACCTACCATTTGTAGGTAACCAACCAACCATTGTCCAAGTGACCATTGTCAATAACCAACCATTGTCGCTAAGTGGGTAGTCTCCTATACATTGTATAATAATGTATATACAATACATATTTTATTCAAAAAGGGGATTATAATTATGTATTCTTCTTTGAGACTGTTCTGTGTTATATAAGTTCACCGGCTTTTGAAAATAAACTTTCATATGGAACAGAAGATGCCTGAGTGCACAAATATTTTGTGCCCACTTCACATAGTCTAGGCAGCACAACACTCCGTCTCTCCACCATGATAAACGATTCACTTATCGGGAGACCTGGGGTTCCTCTGGGTACCTTTCCATCTCTATTATTGGACCTGTCATCGGCTGCGAAGTACTCTGCTCAATTACACACGGTGGACCTCAATAGATTCAACTAAAGAGCTCGAACACTAATTGAGATGTTGATGCTGGCAGTCTGACTGACAAAATACTTTTCCTTAGACGTGTACAACCATGTCAGTCTGCTGATTTCAGTCATAACACACTCTGAGTGAAAACACGGTTTGCGCACTAATATGACCAGATTCATCAAAATCCACACTGGCTGACTTCTATTCAGGATTTTCACGCACATTTCGTTCGATACAAACAAAATTAGGAGGCAAACTTGTCATCTTTCTCGCCTGGTTCACACCTGTATATGTTTTCACATAATTTGTGGGCGACACGTCACACGTGATCGATGTGCCGTGATCACAGTCTTGGTCATGTATGCTTGTGTGCATTAGAATGGGTGGATTAAGTTCAAAAGTTTAACTAGTGTTAAGTTGCGGTAGATACATTTTTTCATGGTGATTCCGAAAATATGTATTTCATTTGATTCATTTGAACCTTTCCCGAAAGTCAAGTTGAAACATCCATTTTGTAACCGTGCGATCGTGTAGCGTTAATTAGCAGCCCGAATTTGAGAAAGTATTGTTGAATCGTAATTGAAGTCACCATGGAAGGGATGCAGTTTTCACGCAGGTTTACAAAAATGTTGTATCAAATCGATCTGAGACGTCTGGCTTCAGCCCAGGTGGACGCACCAGATATCGCCGTGTTGGCTAAGTACCCGTCACTTAAGGTTGAGCGTCGCCCAATCACCGGAATCGCTTCTGGCCTCCTCGTGTCAACCTCTACTGGCGTCGACCGTCCACTGTTACCTGAACCACTTCAGCGAGAGGTATTTGAGCGATTTTACAATCTGCACCATCCCAGCGCTCGAGCGACTCGTCGACTGATATCGGAACGATTCGTTTTCCAGCGAGTGTCTTCCAAGGTGGCCGAGTGGACCAAGACATGCATCAAGTGCCAAATGTGCAAGGTCTCCCGTCACCAGCACACGCCACTGAAGCACCCGCCATTGCCGAGCAGTAGATTTGAGTCCCTTCACGTTGATATTGTCGGGCCATTGCCAGAAGTGAACGGTTACCGGTACCTCTTCACAGTCATAGACCGGTTCACTCGCTATCCCGAAGCAGTGCCTATCTCAGACACCACCGCGCAGTCTTGCGCCAAGGCGCTGTTGGACTGGATCTCGCGGTTTGGTCTCTGCTTGAATATCACGTCGGATCGAGGCCAGCAATTTGTCTCGGATTTGTGGAAAGACGTTTGGTCCCTGCTGGGCGTAAAGCTCATTACCACCTGCGCATATATGCCTCAACAAAATGGCATCGTTGAGCGGGTTCATAGACAGCTGAAAGCGTTCCTTATGGCGTCTCTACGCGATGATGCGATTTGGCCGTCGGCGCTACCAGTCGTTCTGATGGGCCTCAGGGCGACCCACAAACGCGACCTTGGCACATCACCCGCTGAACTCGTGTTTGGTGAGCCCATGCGCCTCCCAGGTCAGTTTTTTGCTGGAACCTCGTCCATACCCGCCGCGGAGATGGCTCGCCAACTGACAAGAGCCATGTCGCGTCTCCGACCTGTGCCAACTTCATGGCACCGATGGTACGACCGAGACAAGACATTCGTATCTCCGTCGCTGTCGTCTGCGACACATGTTTTTGTCCGAGTCGACGCGCACAGACCACCGTTGAAACCGCCATATCAAGGGCCGTACGCAGTGGTAAGTCGAGGAGACAAGGCGTATGTCATTGACCGCGGTGGTCGTCGGGACACAGTGGCGGTTGATCGGCTGAAACCAGCCTTTCTGGAGAACGACGATTCTGTACAATCGCTACCGCCAGAACCAGCAGCACCTCGTCCAGCTCAGCCGAGTCCGCCGACTGAGCAGCCTAGTCCGACCCGCAGTACATCGCCAACGCCGTCGGCTCATGGTCCGCGAGTCTGGTCGCGCCGGAGCCGACCAGTGAGACTGCCGGTGCGAATTTCGCTAGTCGGTGCTCCGCAATTGGAGGGGACATGTGGGCAATGCCTACATTTTCTTCTGTGATATTTCATTTACACACACAACACTCATCGTGGCGCACTTCATACATTCACACACCGGTTTTAGCACACACCGGTTACTGGCCAGACTGCGTATAGGCCACTCAAGGTTGACTCACGGGTTTTTAATGGAAAGTACTCCACCGCCTCACTGTTCTCGAAGTAATGCCGTTTTAACTATCGACCATATACTTTTAGATTGCATGTGCTATGCCGAGAGTCGTAAGCCATTGCGCGAATACTGCCTCAATAAGAATATGTCATGGAATAGGGCGAGTTTGATGAGTAGTAGCGATCCGCATTTGACCAAACATTTGGTTGAATACCTCTTTGTGACCGGTCTTGCCGAGGAACTGTGATGTGCTTTAAATCATTTGCCTTTCATATCCTAGTCATTTCCACTCATATTTTATCCTTTTTAAATCTTGACGATTGACATTTAACGACGATGTGACGCTGATCAGACTATTGTAGCGCAAAGTGGTCGGAATCGGCCGACGCGCTATACCAACAACAACAACAACGGTTTTAGCAATCTCACTGGCAAATACATCAGTTGTGACTTGTACGTATTTCGCAAGGTTCCTACAGACACATAAAGACGATTAAATTGTATTTGCGCTTCAATTATTGAGTGCTGGTTTATATCAGGAATGTGTAAATTGTTGTTGAAATGTGAGTCAAGTGTGGTTGAAGCTCCAATAAAGCACCCAATTGTCAGATCATTGGAGCCTGCCGGATTACACAGGAAAACAAATTTTTGCGGCATTTATATCAAGCGGTGAATATTGGCTGAGTTCCTCATAAAGTAAGTACATACGGTACATATCTGCATTGGAATTGTAGTACATACCATAGCACATAATTGTATAGTACATAGTAAGTAGTGCATATCTGTGTTTTACGACTAATGCAAAAAATTTCATGTGAAATACAATAAAATGTACTGATAACAATTCAGTTTGATATTAAATGTAAAATCGATAACATACATTGTGGTACAAGCTGGGTCAATTTTGATTTCAGTTGGGACAATTTTGATTTCAGTTGGGACAAGTTTGATTTTAGTTGGGACAATTGAAATTGTAAAAGGTATATATTTCCACAATTTATATATGCTCCAATCACGTTTGTAGACGTTGAAAGGACTTTTCACTCTTCAAGTATCTGCTCTCCGATCGTGGACACAATTCGACTTTTAAAAATATTGAAACCATTGTTTATATTGCAGGGTTTGAAAAAAAACTTCTTTTTTCATAACAACCAAAAACCATATTTGTTTTTTTTAAACAAAAAAACATTGTTTTTTTGGGTTTATTTGGTTTTTTACACTTTGCACACACAAATCAAAAGAAGGATTGTACCATGCTATTTAGTACATATTTAAACATACATTATTACCACTTACCAAGAGTTTTGTAAATATTTTAAAAAAGATAAAAATAAGATCATAAAAATGTACACACAGGATCTTGAATTTCACCTTGTAGCATCTATAGGCAACGGAAGTTTTAAATCGCATCCAATTGCGAAAGCAGTCGATTTTAAACACCCACATATGTTTGCAAAGTCCAAACCAAATACCCAGTGGTCTTATTTATGAATAACTAGTGACTAAAAATCGTTTTGTCCATGGAGGTCAATTCCTGTTTGTTTTCAGAGTAATGTAGCAACCGTCAAACATGCAGACAGAACACAACTGATATAATTACGCACACAAGACTCAATGACAACACACGAACATACATACAAGTCAATGACATGAAACACTACACCGGATTAAAACCCGGCCAACAGATGGCGCTACTACCGTCGGCCCACAGCTTCCCCCCAGGTGTCGAGCACCGAAAATAGCAGGAAAAATAACTATGATTATAAAACCAACACAATTATGTAAAACGCGCCGGTGGTCTAATAGGCCTGTCACGACGAGACCATACGATACTTGGCGCATGGACAGGTGGAGCAGGTGTCGGCACCGCGTTAGGGCCAGGTGTCGGTTCAGTGGCGGGTGTGCTCACTGGGTATGTGTCGGTGGCCCTCTCAAGATATGCTGGTTTCAGTCTATCCACAGCGACTGTCTCTTGGCGGCCTCTTCGGTCCAGCACGAACGCTTTGCTGCCGCGGCTGATGATGGCGTACGGGCCCTGGTACGGCGGTGTAAGCGGTGGTTTGTGGGCGTCCACCCTCACAAACACATGCGTCGCTGTAGAAAGGTCAGGAGAGACAAACGGCCGGTTCTGTTCGTGACGACAATGCCAGGCGGTCGGCACGGGACGCAGGCGGGACATGGCATTGTTCAGACGACGGACAGTCTCTGTGGTCGGCTGCGTCTCTGCCGGTGAGAAGAACTGCCCGGGTAGTCGCAGCGGTTCGCCAAAGACTAGTTCGGCTGGTGATGAGCCAAGGTCACGCTTGTGAGCCGCCCTGAGGCCCATCAGCACAACTGGAAGAGCGGACGGCCAGGCGACATCGTCTTGCAGAGATGCCGTGAGCGACGCCTTCAGCTGTCTGTGAACACGCTCTATAATGCCGTTCTGTTGCGGCATGTACGCGCAGGTGGTGATGAGTTTCACGCCCAACAGAGACCAGAGCTCTTTCCACAGGTCGGAGACGAACTGCTGGCCTCGGTCGGACGTGATATTGAGGCACAGACCGAACCGTGAAACCCAGTCGAGCAGGACTTTTGCGCAGCTTTGCGCAGTAGCGTCTGTCATGGGCACGGCCTCAGGGTACCGCGTGAATCGGTCTATGATAGTACATAGATACCGGTAGCCGTCGGCCTCTGGCAACGGCCCGACGATGTCGATGTGAAGCGCCTCGAACCGGTTGCTCGGCAGCGGTGGACGCTTCAGTGGCGTATGCTGGTGGCGGGAGACTTTGCAAAGTTGACACCTGGTGCACGTCTTGGTCCACTCAGCCACCTTTGAAGACACTCGCTGAAACACGAAGCGCTCAGATATTAACCGACGAGTTGCTCGGGCACCGGGGTGGTGCAGGCCGTGGAATCGGTCGAAGATTTCGCGCTGAAGTGCTTCGGGCACCAGTGGACGATCGATTCCGGTCAACGTTGATACCAGGAGACCAGAGGGGACTCCAGTGACCGGGCGGCGCTCGATTTTGAGAGAGGAATTATCGGCCAACGCGGAGACGTCTGGTGCGTTTATTTGAGCCAGTGCAAGCCGCTTCAGATCAATGCTCTGTTCACTGTGAAAGTGCGTTACTTCTGCGATGGTGGCAGGAGGGCTGGCATCAGGAGGACGGCTCAAACAGTCGGCGGCAGCGTTCCTCGAGCCAGGCAAGTGCTGGATGTCGGTCGTAAACTCGCTAATGAAAGCAAGCTGACGCTGCACCCGTGCCGATCGCTCACTGGCACTGGTGAAAGCGTGTACGAGCGGTTTGTGGTCTGTCAGCAGACGAAGATCAGGTCGACCCTCTAACAGATGGCGAAACCGCTTGATGACGCTGAAGAGAGCGAACAGCTCCTTGTCGCCGGTGCTCCACTTCAGTTCTGCCTTGCTTAGAGCACGCGAATGGTACGCCAGCGGTACCCATCGACCGTGTTGGAATTGCTGAATGACTGCACCGACGGCGACATCTGAAGCATCCGCAATGACCTGTGTGGGAGCATCTTGTTGAGGGTAGGCGAGACGAGATGCGATGGCCAGCATTGTTTTCGCCTTTTGAAAAGCAGATTCTTGTTCATCGCCCCACTCGAACGGGCGTGAATGTACTGCTGTGTGCAGCGGCGCTAGGGCTGCGGCAAGGCTGGGTATAAACCTGTGAAAGAAATTCACCATGCCGATGAATCTGCGACACTCGGTGTCGTTGCGTGGTGATTGCATGGCGCACAAGTCAGCCACTCTTTCCGGAAGAGGACTTATGCCCTTAGGAGACACTTCCAAGCCGAGGAAGCGCACACTTTCGCGACCAAAAACACATTTTTCTGGTTTCACCACCAAACCCACACTTGACAGCCGCCTGAACAGCTCTTGGAGGTCTCGGTGATGAGTCTCAGCGTCCGGCGAGTATACCAAGATGTCGTCAATGTAGGCGTATACACGAGGCATACCGCGGATTACCGAGTCGATCAGGCGTTGAAATGTTTGGGCCGCGTTACACAACCCGAACGGCATTCGCGTGTAATGAAACAGCCCGAATGGTGTGATGATGGCAGTCTTCTGTTGATCTTCTTCGGCGACGGGAATTTGCGCGAAGGCACGCGCCAGGTCAAGTTTGCTGAACACACGAGCACCGTCCAGCATATCAGCGAAGCTCTGTAGGTGTGGTATGGGGTACCTGTCAGGTGTGGTTATAGCGTTCAAGCGCTCATAACACCCAACCATGCGATATGCCGAACCTCCGTCTTTCTCGACCAGATGTATTGGGCTCGCCCATGGTGATGATGAGGGGACGAGGATGCCGCGATCGAGCAGCTCGTCAAGCTCACGCCTCGCTGCAGCCATCTTACCAGGCATGAGCCGCCTGGAGCGCGCGTGAACAGGTGCACCTTTAGTGAGGATTCGGTGTTCCACACCCGGTAAATTTATACCTGGGAAACCTGTTGGTGGTGCGCACAGACGGCGGAATGAGTCGCTTCTGCGCACATCTTCGAAGCCGGCGCCGTCGTAGGCCGTATGTTGTGCCGCACTGACATGAGCAACGTCGGGATGAGGCAGCGTCCCTGTGTGTCTGTTGACAGTGGACAAGTGAGTGACGCTGTCGATCAGGCGGCGGCCGCGCAGGTCTACCACCAAGCCGTACTCGCGGAGGAAGTCAGCTCCCAGAATTGGTGAAGGCACACCCGCCACCAAAAACTTGAACGGGTAGATCCTGCCGAGGCACAGGTCAACCTCAAGGCGGAAATCACGCTGGTAGACGGGGATTGTCGAGCCGTTTGCCGCGCGGAGTACTGGTGCAGACAGCGGGGTGTCACGTGAGCATGTGGCGGGCAGCAGTGACACCTCGCTGCCGCTGTCGACGAGGTAGCGACGGCCGCTGCGATCAGTGACGTGAAGCAAGTGGCACGTGGAATTGCAACCAGTCACCGCCACTAGTGCCGGCTGCGGTGTGCGTTTCCCTGCATCGATGGCGAATGTGCACGTGCCTGTACACTTGCGAGCCGCAGGTCCCCATTGTCGATGGTTTCTGCACCAGCGATTAACAAAGATGTCTGACGTGGACGACGCTGAACGACGATCTGATGTCGCTTGACGATTGCTGGCGGCTGGCTTCGCTAGACGTACTTGAGCTTGGCGAGTTGATGAGACCACTGCAGAATCATCATCGGGTCCGGAGTCGTGAATAGTCGCTGACACTGTCTGTGTGAGCTGATGATATGTGTCTGCTTTAACGGCGACTTCTACCAAAGACATTTTTTCAAGCCACTCACGGCACAGCAGCCGAAGTGCAGGGGGCAGACGGCCCAAAAATGTCTCGACGATTATCTCGTGCTCTGTATCGTTCGGATACAAAATCTCGATGTCAGCAAACAACTCTGAGGGCCTGCGTGATCCCAATTCGGCAGGCAAGCTGTTCAGCCGCCTCAGTCGCTCAGCTGGGGTGAGCTGAAGACGCTTCTTCAATCGAGCGCACAGCTGCGTGTAGCAGTCAGACGGAAGTGGACTTGCCGTGGCCAGGTCCTTCACCATGCGGAAATGGGACGCTGGTAATTTAGCCAGCACCTTCCTCATCATGGTGGTTTGCACTGTGATGCCAGCATCCGCCATTAAATTGTCGGACATAGCAATCCATGTATCGACGTCCATTGTATCGAACGTTGGTAGTTCGACACGTACAGCCACAACAAGCTCTGGAATATTCTCCATTGACGGAGCACTGACAGACGACGCATGTGCAGATGCGCCGGTGATGAAATTGTCTGAAATGTCGTCCATTTAAGGAGGACTGTATTCGGGGTCACCACTGTAGCAACCGTCAAACATGCAGACAGAACACAACTGATATAATTACGCACACAAGACTCAATGACAACACACGAACATACATACAAGTCAATGACATGAAACACTACACCGGATTAAAACCCGGCCAACAGATGGCGCTACTACCGTCGGCCCACAGTAAACACAGTTATTTAACTCAGAGATTTCTAAAAATAGTGTTTTTCATAGAACCTCAAATGTTTTGTCGTAAATATTTAGGATTTCTCATAAATACCAACTACAATGTTTCCCCAGCAAAAACCAAAAATGTTAATAAATATCTTTCCCATATCGTGCAAACCCCTAAACTCATACCAAAAAGAAATACTTATGAAGAATTAAAACTGTATTAATGAACTCATTTACTAATTCTGAAAATATTTGATCATCCTATGAGAAAAATCATTTCTGTCAAATTTTTTTTTAAAAAAACATGTTTTTTGTTGAAAAAAAACACTTGGTTTAAACCAAATGGTTTAAACCAAATGGTTTAAACCAAACAAACCCTGTTATACTGTGTTAGCAACGTAAAATGTAAAATTTATATACGCCATATGTCACGTGGCGATAGTCATGTATTGTTGTCTTATTTATTAGCAGATAACACTGGTCTGCGTGATTTATAAGGTCAAGGTTTTTGTCAACTGTTTTAGGTCAATTTTTCACGCTGATTCCGGAAATGGAATCAGTTTTGCTCGATTAGCTCGATATTTTAAGATACGTAATTTCGCCCATATGAACAAACCCTGCTGATTGGTTTACTATAGTTAATGCGACAGAATGATATATGTTTAAACTGCAAACTGATGCACCATAAGTGTATTCCGATCACAGTACATACCCACTACTGCGAAACAAATGACCTTTTCACGGACTTCCGAATGTGTTGAGCAGATGGGACGTCCCACTTCAAGCACCAGCAATAGTCCGCCAGGAAGTTACGTCCCACCGACCCTGGTACCGTTCTTCCATCACATGTATGTCTTTGTGGAAACGTTCTCCCTGCTCTTCGCTAAAATCACCACAGTTGTCTGGGAAATAATCGAGATGGGACCGTAGAAAGTGCATCTTTACAGACATACGAGCACCAAGTTGCTGAAAACTATCCATCAACTCATCGACGACCTTCACGTATTCCGGACTTCTGTGTTTATCCAGGAAGTTGGTGGTGATCGACTTGTAAGTCAGCCAGCCTTAGACTGTCCGAGGCATTTTTCAAATCTAGTATCCTTCATCAGCTCCATTATCTGGGACCGTTCAGTTGGGGCAAAATGTATCAGTATGCCCACTCCAACATGCATATTAATACATCAGGAGTGAGCTGTTATCCTTGACATAGTGTGAAAACTCGAGCCAATCGATTAAAATGGATAGCTTTTTCGAATTCAGCACAGATGAGAAATCTCCAACCTTGGGGCAAAATGTATCAGTATGCCCACTCCAACATGCATATTAATACATCAGTGTGTGAGCTGTTATCCTTGACATAGTGCGAAAACTCGAGCTAATTGAGAAAAATGGATCACTTTTTCGGATTCAGCATACAAAACTTGTAAAAAACAGCTGAGAAACCTCCGACCTTTTGAAATAGTTTTGAAACGCAGGCCAGTGTAATTGATCAATAATACTGTTTGTCTTAGTTTCAATAAATGGCTATATTCGCCTATTTTGCTGTTTTATCGCGCTTTTTGGCGGCTTATTTGGCCATTTTTAGTGCCTAAACATCCGGTCTTTACTCATATATGTCCGCTTGTTAGATCGTCTACGATATGCATATGCACAGCATTGCTAACCGCCATTCATATATGCTTGTGTGAATCGCTTGTACTCTGATTTCCGGGATCACATCAACGATGATGCATTATCAGAAATGCTTATTGTCGGAGGCACACATCGCCTCCCACCTCAACTTAGTAGTGGATGGGCAGCACAAGACACTATCAATTCACTTATGCAAAATATCTACGGTAACCAGGGACGGTAAATTTCGACCTGTAAACTTGTGCCTGTTGTGTCATTTCAACCAGAGCCGTTGCGAGGAATTATGAGCCCCCCCGAAGGCAACACTTGGGCCCCCATAATAAATATATCACCAAATAATGAAGGTATTTATTAGACATAATCACATAATACGTGAAGCAACGGGGCCCCTCAACATCCGGGCCCCCCGGCCGGTGGGCACGGGAGGCGGTTGCTACGGCTCTGATTTCAACTATATTCAGCTTCAGGTTGTGAGCGACGGTAATTCTCCAATATTCCTTCTATACTATGGCGTCAAATCGAGAACGAAAAACCCATAACGAGAGTATCTGGCACCCGAAGCATTTCGATTATAGATACAGTACTTAGCTCAAGAGTTGTAGTTCAAGGGCGCGGGTTTGTATCGAGGCTAGGGAAGATGACAGCCATTATGCATTACTTTTTAAAGTTGGCTCAGTTGGCCAATTGCATGGCACCCTGAACCATTTTATGCCTAGTCAATGACCATACCTCAACGAAAAGTATATTGCTTAGAATTAAAACTTAACAAGCGTGTGTGAAAAGTAGTATAATGCACACACCTGTGGCGACGCTAAGGGGGGCATAGGGGGCTGGAGTCCCCGAAAATGTGTCAACCTCCCTGAGCCCCCAATAATCCTGACCATGAACCTTTGGAGTGTAGTTGCTCATGTTTTGTAGGGTAGCCATGTCCTCTTTATGGGGACTACCCGGCCTATCAGGGTTCATCTTGTAAAATGCTTCAAAAGTTCGAGGTTTGTATAGTTTAAGTAGTTAAATTCGATATATTCGATATACGAGTGTATAATAGTCTGGTGCGTGTCTGAAAAACGTCAATCAAAACATGTCATTGCTCTACAAAATGTCAATTTTGCAATAAACAGCTAATATATTCGCGCACGCACAAGTGTCTTATTCTACTTCATGCTTCGCTAAGCCGCATATATTCTTTTAGCCCTCACCGGGAAAATAATCATGGCGCCACACACTTATGTATTTTACTTTTGCTATGCTGATTTTCATGACAATATATACAATGAATTAAACTCAGCAGCATTCTCGGGGGTGCAATTGTATATTTATACACCAGCAAATTCATTGGGGGTATGTATACCCATACCTCCAGGATCTACGCCCATATTGTCGTTATTGGTATTGTTTCCGAGGAGATAGGTTTGTGTACCGCTTAAGCCGATGCTCATATTACGAATTACTTTGAACAGGAGGAATTTTTATATCACAAATAAAAAATGCAAGCATGTATGATTACACTGTTATGAAGATAGTGTCTTCACCTTATTAGCTGTTGGAGTAAATTGCCATCTCGCTGGAGCAATCACTTGGAAGATTCGCGTAACAAGGCTCAGCGAGTGAACTTATTGCTTCATCATTCCGGGAGCAGTTCGTTCCGTGCTGAGAGGAATGGTACCCTTGTCTTACCATTGTTTCTCGAGAGCGAACCACCTTTGGTGTTGCGCTCTGATGCGCTGTTTGAAAATCAGAAACTACTGACATACAACGTTTAACTCCTGTGGTCTTCATATTCTCAAACGATTGCTGTAGAAATGAACCATTATTTAGTCTTGAGATGATGTTTCTAACATTGTGCGAAGTCGAGGAATTTTCATTCCCAGTATCCTCTGCTGGAGGTTGTTTTGCTGGAGGTTGTTTTGCCGGAAGTGATTTTGCCGGTTCTATATTTTTGACTGAAGGACACTTGTTCAAAGTGTTCGATGTTGCATGCGCCCGAAAGGTGTCATTTCTGGGTATGTCGTAGTGGCTTGATACGCTGGAGGAATGCTCCAGATGTTTCACTTTTGCAGCAGATGCATGCCCAACATTTTGGGGTTGATGCATGTACATGTAATCCTCAGATTGTGTTAGACTTTTCCCCACTCCTGATGTCGTTGCAGTATCCAAGCTGCGGGGTCGCGATGTGAGAGTGTTATAAATATTTTCCGGTCTGCTTTCAGCAACTCTGTCTCTTTCAAGAGCAGAAAATGGTACATCTTTTTTCTTCAATATTGATCTCAGTGTATTGGAAGCGTTGTGTTCAATTTCCCACTTTCGTTCCTCTGCAGAAAGTGTGGGCGTGTTTCCACATTGATGTATCTTGTAAATCTGGGCTTTGGCTCCATTGGGGGAGGGTTCATCATTGGAATCCTTTGAATCCCATCCTCCCCACTCCAGGGATCCAATGTCGATATTCCATCCCGAAACTGACAGTTGACTGTGAATTTCGCTCAAAGACGGTGATATTTCAGAGTTACTCGGCAGTATCCGCGAAGCTCGATTACCACGGAACGAATAGAAGCGTTGTTGGAGGGAGCTTAAACGACGATGAATTGCACCAATTTCCTTGTTTATTTCATGTACCCATTTTCCTGCATTCGAAATATCGGAAGCGATGAGTTGGATGGGAGGTTCATCGTCCTTTGTCAATTCTAGCGTCATTTTAGAGGCCTTGAAGCGCTCGTCAGTACATCTACTTACAGTGTAATCCTTCAGCGAGATACGCATCTTCGGGTGTGAATCGTCCCGTCTCTGGAACATGAAAAGGTATCCTTTGTTAAGACCACACCAGAAGCGCTTGTGCGGCTTGATCAAGGACTTGCGTCTCAATTCCAGGGGCCCCCACATTGATGAGACAATTCTCGTCGTGAACGCAGAATACTCGCTATTATCGGCAGACTTGCGATTGGCGATGGCTGATGCGAACATATTTAGGCGTTCCTCGTCTATGTGGGTTTTATTGAGTTGACTACATGATCGTCCCAATCGGCGCGATATAGATGCCGGCTCGCTAGACAAACTGTAACATGCACCTGCGAAGCGAAACACAGTGAAAAAGGGCTAATACATTGTATGAAAACAATTGCTGGTGATGGTAAATAATCTTGCAATAAACGTGCAGTGTGCAAAAATAGACAAAGCCGATGTTTTCTTGGTCACAAATACCAATGAATTGATGACAGATTTTGCGAACACACATAATACATAATGTCTGCTGAAATTTGCAACCCAGCATCCAAGAGCCAATTACAAGAACCAAGAGCGAATTCAGACATTTTTAAAGGGGCAAAAGTAGGTGCTTGTATAGACAATTATATGAATCATAGCTGCATAGATGTTTACATGAATAAATATAACATAAATCAAAGGGACCGGACTCCTGGATCCACCATTGTATCGGGACACCTTCGCCTGTTGCAACGTTGACACAACCCCAATGAACACACATGTGCTAACTAGTGGATTACCATCTGATCCATATTCGGCGATCGAGTAGGCTGGCTCCGAGCGGCAGGTGTACAAGTACGGAGAATGGGACCGCGGACTTCGATGGTATGAGCCATCGATAGAGCGAGTACACGAGTCGAAAGGACTTGGTGAGCGACTAGGTTGAGCGAGGGTTGGTTTTATTGGCACCGATGGACTGCCTGCTAGTTGTGGATAGCTGGACTGAAGTTGGTTGAGCTTGGTCAATAACCATTGCAGTTGCTGGTGTATGTCCAACACGTCACCATTGTCGACATCATTACCTCGTGAAACAGCACCGCCCACGAGTGACTCAAGAGTCAGACGTAACGCTACCAACGACCAGCCAACACATAGATAAGTCAGCATACAAAGGCAACGACGAGTGTACTTGAATCGCTAGAATTGCTCCATTATAACAGAAACGTGCATAGGTATTGAAATGCACAAGGTTTCAATTCACAACACGCATTTTGCACGAACAATTAATAATAATATTAGTATAATCTTATAATAATCAATAATCAACTAAATAATATTAGTATAATTATTTAAAGTTAGATAATAATGTTAGTTAGTTAGTAATGTTAGTAATAATTAAATAATAATAATAATTAATTCAAGACATGGGAACGTTGTAAACTTACATACACAGAATTCTCTCACAGCACACTCCATCAAACGCCACACGAAACTCAGCTGCTTGAATAATTGCACGCAAAGGAGTACGCTTACGCACTGATATGTAATAAATTAATATAAACAATCGCACAGCTTCAATTACATATACTGCACAGGTAAAAACGCACCTACACCCGTATTTACATATAAGACAAGGGCGTTGAAAAGCGCGCCCTTCAAAGATCGCATCGATTAAACGTACGTGTTTTAGCACATGCACACCGCCGGAATGATCAAATTAATCATACCGCGTATATTGAAATGTCCAAGATGATGACGATCGATCACACCTATGCCGGGCAAACCGTACGAAGCGCAAGGACAATGCAAGGCGCTCGTATCAGGGAGGTGCGGACCGATATTTCGCACGGAGTGAGAGTATTCGGATGTGACTCAGCGAATTCTCAAGTGATAAATGGAGATCACGGAGACATTGAATCCTCCAGAGTTCTAACGCGTTACACAAGTTTCTCACATAGTCATTCGTTGATGGTGTGAAAAGAAGTAAATTCATTTAACGACCGGCTCGTTGGACTCGAAACTACTAATCTGTAGCCGCATTTAGCACCGATTCGTGAGAGAGTGATGCTAAAAATTGTTGGATTTAGTCTCCCGCATGCCGCTTCGTTGGAGATACACAACCACAGGATGATACCACCGGATGTCAGCTAACCATCGGTCTGTATTCAGAGTATCCAGTCCTTACTCACACTAATCCCACGAATAATCTAGAGACTTATATAACATTCATTACGCCTGAACTACATCCTAACGGTGGCTGGATTCAATGACACATCTTCCCAGTTCAATTAGATCAGGGGTTCTTAACCTTTTGATTATCCCATACCCCCAATGGATTGCCGAATATGGTCCCATACCCCCAGTATTTGACTGTTAAAATAATTATTACCAATCATATTATTTTCCAGTATGTTTTCTAAATCCACGAGTGTTTTAATTGCTTGAATTTATTGTACTTTAAAAAAGGATTACAAGTAAAACCATTTATAATTTCATTATTTATAAGCTATTAATAATTTATGCCAGTGCCTAGAAATCGAGTCCCATACCCCCATACCCCCGCTTTTGGTGCCCATACCCCCGGTTAAGAACCCCTGGATTAGAACAATGATTCATAACCTTTTTCAGTGTTCGCATCCTTTTCAAATCAGCAGTCAGTTCTCACACTCCTTTTTTATTCATTGATATTTATTTATACAGCACACATTGACTTTTGATAGCTATATGAGAAAGATGAAAATATAAACGACGTAATATCTCTTCACACATTGATTAAGAGAATTAAACAAACTATCTTCCAGGATAATATAAAGCACAGATGAAACATACTTTACTTAATGTATCACATAGGAATGACCGCATCCCTTAGGAACCAGCTTCGAACACCCGGACCGCTGAATTATACCAGCAGCGACCATGCCAAGAATTTCACATTAGGAGCCCAGGAAACGTCAGGCTAAAATGTGGAAGCGCATGCGATTAAACGAATAATAAGGGAATTATGACTTATGTGGAGGTTACTATCAGTCATCCATACTAGTCACAAAGGACTAGCAGGGCGGTCTCCATCTACTGACTACGTTGATCCCATCACAAACTGAACAAATTCGAAAACCTATATGAAACAACAAAATTTGTTTGCGCAAGTTTGTTACCACTAATAATCGCTCACTTAACGTCAGTAGTAGAATATCACACCAGCAAGACATCTTTACAAACACAAAACCTTACCCGGAAGTCGATAACCAATTTGACTTCCAAGTTGCTATTGAAATGATCGTGTTATTTGAATTGAAATGTGCAATGGCTAATATCTATGATATGAAACCTTGCATGATTAAATCAGTTTAAACGATCCACCAATATTGAAAAACGTTAACTAAACACTCGCAAGATTAATAAAAATGTATTAACAAAAATATCGGCTTGAAACCGCTTTAAATATTCAGCCACAAGAGTACAACGTAAAACCTTCACAAATTCATCGCTACAAGATCACACTGAAAAGTTGAAGTTCATAGCTAGATATAACAAAATACCACCGCACCTTATATGCACAGACCATGAAACACACACAACCAATCCAGTAAGTATGAAAAAGAATAAATACGAAGCCTACGAAGCCAATCTGAAGACACAGTCCATGTTTACATTGTATGCGACCAATGACGCCGCCCCATTGAGAGCAGGTCTATTATACTGACAGATGCAATTGAAATGCATGCACAGGACCTCATTGTGAGCAAACAGCGAATTTATTCTGGCCACAATGACAGGAATCCAGGCTAGTCTCTGAAATGAAATGAGCCGAAAAGCTGCAAAAACGTGAGTTCCGATTATATTACACAGGCGAGAATTCATGACTCCTACCAGGAATATATCAGACAAAAATGATAATTGGTAAGCAGTTGAAAAAGACTGCCTCATCAACTGTTTCAATGATGAACGATGTAAGAAACACACAGGCGAGACAACTTCATATGTGAAATTATCTGGCGATGGAACAACCTCTGAGATATGGCTCAGCCCCTAGAGAATCACCCCAAAATAAAACAGACCATATTGATAAACACGCCTGATATAACAGAACATTGATATGCATACAGAGTATATACACCTATATAGTATTTGACACCCATCTCCTACATCTAAAGAAATTCCCATAAACTCTTGCCAATCGACCGTTAACGAAGATTCTTAAGTGATATCAAACATCATATACGATAGATGAGTTTCATATATAGAAAAAACGAAGAACCAATATACTACATATGTAGAAATTAATCAATTGTGAACACCGCCTCCTAAATCTAACTAGCTCAGATAACAACAGTCGACTGAATGTGGCGCTAACACGCGCACACAACAATCACCCACCACCACCAATCAACAGCACCGGAAACCATTCTTTTCAATAACAACGTGTGCAATTCGCAACGCATCGTTTCAACTTCAAAAATAAGACTAACCAACGCTAAAATGTCAATTTCAAAAAACACCATCTACATCGAGCTTGGATCGTCCTTTGAACACGAAAAACAGTCAATGTTTAATATTGGCACGATCTCATTTTAAAGTTAAAGTCTCACTTTTAATTAGAAATGCTTCTCGTTTTTAGCTTTTTTCAGGTGATTTATTAGATTTGCCGACGGTTGGCATCACTGCTGGAGACTGCGCGCGGCTTGCCAAACTCGTCGATCTTGCACAATTGGCAGCTGAGATTCCACAGCACGTCCTGGTCGTCACGATTCTGCGTGTAGGCGGCCGCGTGGTGAACGGATGCGTTCTCCAAATAGGCTCCATTGAGACGCTCGGCCTCGGGCGATACGGCGGCAAACAGCAGCGTCTCGGCACCGTCGCGAGCGCTCTGCCCGTCCACGAGTCCAACCATCAAGCGCACGTGTATCAGTGTGTGGATGTGTGTACATGAGCGAATATGCACTGTCGTTTCGTACATATCAATGGGGAACATAATACTGTTCAGTGTAACTGATTGTGTAACTGCGATGCTGTTATTCTAATTATAAGTACAGCATATATCCATACACAATTTCTGAGCGTTTGGAAGCAATTTATCCCGGGAATAGCAAAACTACGGATATATGTTTTATAGTTTACATGCTAGTACAAAGTTATTCTCGTATTCGGAATTCACTCATGCTCTCTAAGTGAAATTCACATAGACATTTCACACACAATTCAAACCACATTGGTAGGCCCACACAACAAATAACAGCAAAGCGACAACTCAACACAAACACGTGACAGAAAGCGGTCAGTGCACTCACCCGCCAGATACGCTTGAGAACCGGCGCTAAAAACTTGTAGAGCGTCGTGTAGTTGTAGAGTTCCGTGTAAATGACACCCGGATGCAGTGAAACACACGACACTGGCAGACTTTGCTCGGACAACAAGCGCGCCAGATAGTTGGAGCACATGATCTGCGCACCCTTCGACTGAAAGTAGGCGCCCTTCGGTGAATAAAAGCGCCTATACACACACACACACACACACACACACACACACACACACACACACACACACACACACACACACACACACACACATGTACACATACACTTGACAGTTTGAGTGGAACAGACACCAGGAAATATACAATGCCACACAAATGCCACACACACACACACACACACACACACACACACACACACACACACACACACACACAAATACAAGGAGAGAAAGATAAAGAGAAATAGAGAGACACGCACGTCAGCATGATGTCGTGCAGATTGACGGAGCCGCAATTGTGTGCCGCTGATGACACGTTGACAATACGCGCGTGCCGGTCGGCGCTGCCGGCCGCCACCAGACGTGGCATCAGCAGATGCTGCATGCGCAGATGACCCAGATGATTGACGGCCAGCTGCATCTCGAAGTCGTCCTCGGTCAGCTGATGTCGGGGGTAGAACATGATGCCGGCTGCACAAAAACAACAAACAACAAGAAAAGCAGCCAGAATTGAGCTGTAAATTGGCTGATAGTTTATATTGGAACAGGAATGATAAACGCATTCACATAGCACACCAACAAAGCGATTGTAAGCTGAAAATGAGAGCTGCAGTATGTTCTGGTTTATCTGAACGTTTTTCTGCATACTGCATAACCGCTAAACGTTTGCCAGTTAGAATCATGAATTGTGGCCATTGTCTCTGTGCCCTTGTATCTACGACAAACATATACACACACCCGCATGCACACGGACACACACAGGCACAAAAATACACACACACAGACACACACTCAGCGATGATTGCAGCCAGCGACCGACCGTTACACAGCAGTACATGCAGCGGTAGTTCAGTGCTGATGAATCGCTGACAGAAAGCGTCGATAGAGCGCTGGCGACACAGATCCAGTGGCCAGACATCGAGCCGCGCCCCGCCCGAGGACTGCTCGTCCGCCTCCTGCACGAGAGGATCGAGTGCCGCGCGAGCCGAGTCTACGTTAGTGGAGCCTGCGATAATGAAACAAGATGCCAGGCAGCGTATTTGATCATCACAAAAAACAGCAAGAAAAAACCGTTTCACATCGCCAAGATATAGATTTTATTATTTCGAGATGATAGGACAGAAGACAGCGAATCGCCCCCCTTGTATATGGCAGAAGCGGGAGGGAGGAAAGAAGGCCCGCTTTTAGTCTCCTCTTGCGACACGCAGCGGGTACGGTGGTAGTATCCCCTACCGCAGGGGTCAACGAATTGAATCCCAAATTGATCCTTCACAAAACGTGCGTTTTAGCCACTCGACTGCGAGGCGGCAATACTGTCGAACTGATAGCAATCAGCTTGTTCTCGTTTTCTGCACAGAACACAACAACGTGGAAACACCAGATCATGAGAGATCAGCTGAAAGACACAGCGGAAAATCCCCAATAATGGCGACTCACCAACAATGACGTGCATGTTGAGTTTGAGAAGCACTTTTACAGCCTCCAGTCCGATCCCGCGCGATCCGCCCGTCACTATGGCAACCCTGTCATTTTGTTGCGGCAAATCTAGCGACAAACAACGCTCGTATCAGCCAATGCTCGTGTGAACGACTGGCCAAGAAGAGCTCAAATACGACCAGAAACAGTGGTAATATCGCAATGACACGTGATGTTATTTTGTTAATTTCACATTCGCATTAGTTGTGTTACATTCACACAGAGTTCTATCAAAATGGGAAATACAGATACGAGTGAAGAAGCAATAGATAAGTCGTGACTAATTACACGCAAAACCTGGGCATCATTCAATGCCGCATATATTTGCAGTGTTAGTGGAAAGGAAATGTAGGCTTGAACCAGCTTACATCCAGAAACAGAACAAACGTCTGTGCGAGAAAAAATCAGAAATACCACTAGACCCGATCAACAGCTACACCGTGTGATAGCGTGCGTGCACAAAACGACATGACACACACGAGTGCCAGCATGACGCACAATACTAACCGGCCGAAATTGAGCGAAAATACAGCCGCTCGCGCAACATGGCTAGCAGGGCGACCACGACCACCATTATTTCATGCCACACCAGCACACACCAGCCACAGCCACCCACAACCATCTGACACACACACACACCGCGTGCTTACATACACAAACGGACAGGCAGTACTCACCGCCGGCCGATTTCACCGGGAAACACAGCTCGCGATACATACACGGCGCGCCCTCCAGCAGGAACATGGCATTGTCGCGTGCTAGTTGCCACACGTACCTCACAGTGTCAAACATCGTCAACTACGCACGTGCACACACCAACAAACACACAAATAAACACAACGTGGTTTGAATCAGTGCATTCCTATATTATAGCACAATGGGAGATTTTTAGACAAACGAAGATAATTTTATATATTGTTAAGCCCTGACATCACTAGTGCTTACAATTTTTTCAACTGACACTTTATGAAAAAAATACCATGTGCTGAGGTGCGAACCCAAATGAATTACCACTACACACATAGCATCACACTCAAACAAGAGGGAGCGAATCAAGATAGAAGAAAAAGCAATTCCGCTTTGAGTCTCATCATTCGACACGGTAGCAGAATGGACTCGTAGAAATAGACCTCACCTGAAGTTTGTGAATCATTCACCAACATTTTAGAGAAGACACAACAATAGCACGACTATATACTTTGTATTTACTTCCGAATCTGCATTAACGAGTGGACGCCACATATTGAATATACCGTGCATAATTTTCCTTCATTAAAGTGCAGATACTGTGAATTCACGATACGCCGAAGGACGTGGATAACGCGTGGATACACACATGATTCTCGAATCGTTCAATCGAAATAGAGTGGGATTTAATAGATTAAAAACCTGCGCAACACACCATGTCAATATCCGGAGCGAAAAGATAAAAAATCCCCGACTTCAACTTCACTCGCCCACAAATCTAACAACCGATCGTTGGGCACAATTTAACTGAGGACCAAACGAATCTTCTGCAGGACAATGAGACACAGATGGCCTTTTCACTTGTGTTGTGGCAGGCTATCACACACTAAGCATCACTGGCAATGCGGTGTTCACGCACGCACGCACTGTCCCGCGCACGTTTCTGCTCGCGCCAGCACCTCGGCCATGTCGGCGCTGGCAATACACGCCGCCACGGTCACGTGCAGTGTCGTGCGGTCGTCCAAGCGTTGGCCCACACGCAGGTGCAGCGGCCAAAACAGCACGCGACAGCCGGCTCGCAGCACAGCCTCGGCCGCCGTAAGACGCACGCGCAGTCGCACTGAGCCGCCGCGCGGCGCCAGCACCCCGGCGCCGGGTCGTACACTCCAGCCACAGTCGCTGCGCAATGGCACCACGCTCCAATGCAGCGCGACCGACGCAAGGCTGCTCAGCTCGACGTGTGCGCAAGCCTCGCCGTACGGCAAAACCAGACCCAGGTCGATATGCTGCGGCTGCACACTGACCAATGAACTCCACGTGCCGGTGACGACCGAGTCGCTACCTGCCGCCCACTCAATAGCCGGCTGCTGAGACGGTGCCACCACAGTCTCGTCGCGCGGACAGCGCTGCATAGGCGGGCGACGAACGCGCACGTGCGTCAGAAACTCGCTGCCATCCGGCGTGGCGAAGTATGGCCGGAAGCGGTGCTCAGTGAGCATGCGACGGTACATGAGCACGCGTTGCTCATGTTCAGCCGCGTGTCGCCTCGTCTGCTCATTGCTGGTCGCTCTGGCACGCGCCGGCGTGCTGGTCTTGTCGACTTGACCAGCGTGATTGACGGCGGGCGAGCATGCATCACGCCAAACCGCCAGCAGACGATCATCGCCGTACACTGTCCACAGCCGACTGTGACGCGACGCCTGCTGCGAAGACACGTCAGTCCAAACGCACGAATTAGCAGTCGTGGTGGTGGCGGCGACGGAGTCCTCGCTGAGACGATTGCTCGAATTAGCTGCCTGCCCGGTCGCCAGTACACGCTGCCACCGCCCGGTATCCAACGTCGGCGTCACCAGCAACTCACGAAACAACACCACACCATCGCCGGTGGCACACAACTCGGTGGTTGCACTGTTACAATCATCGGTCATATCGTTGTCACGCTGCCAAATCACGTCAATTGCACGAGCCGACACCGCCATTGGAGTCGCATCGTCGCCGCAACGAGCTAGCGACCGCATACTGCAGCAACGTAAGCCGGCCGGAGGCCATAGAGGTCCATCACTATCACTCTGCAGCGACATCCGCCAGCGCTGTCGGGCCGACAACTGCAACCGTCGTGGCCGCTGAAAACAGCGCACAACACGCAGAAGTCCGTCGACCGGCGTCGAGCTGACGTGCGAAGTGCCCGGTGCGTCACGTTTCACGGCATCACAGTACGTCTGTACGTCGGGTTCCGTCAACAAACGCCGCCCACTGCCGTCGCGGTGCAGGACAAACAAGCTGAGTGACGGCGAGATAGCAACGGATGAGCCGGACTCCGTTGACGGAGCCGCTGAGCTGATGATGCGTGCGTCTGACATGACACGCCACACAGAACCGTTCGCCAGATCAACAGACTCGCACAAAACGTCGGCACAGCCCAAACCACAGCCTGCTGGAGGTAGTCCGTCGTAGCACTCCGTCGCACTATCGCTGGCCCGTCTTCCGGCACTGACACCAACGGGCGGAGAGTCGGCGACATGAGCAGCATCTGTTGCACGCGCCACTCCATCAGTTGCGTCAGTATCGGCCATCGTCGATGCCGGCGTGTCGAGCCAATCATTACGGCGCAGAATGTGAGTGACAGTTTTGTCGGCCGCCGTCGTAGCCGCGGTGAAGCAGACACATCGCTCGTCCACTTGCAGCGTCGTACCGTCAACAGCGGCCGTCACGCGGAAGCTGCCGCCGCCACCTCCGTCGCTGCTGATGGTCGCACTCGATCGCACGACGAGCGACGAGGCGCCTGGCAGGTGCACTTCACACTCGCCGCTCGTCTGGTTCAGCAGCACACGGGCATATCGCTCGTGCTCCACGCACACCAGCGACGGCGCGACGGCAACCCTTCCACGGCCGCAACACATGTCCAACAGTCGACTGACCCGCGCATCCGACATATCGCTGTCATTCGGCAAGCGTTCGACGTCTTCTTCCGTCTTTTCCTCTTGCTCTTTCTGCTGCATTTCCTGCTCGGAAAATGTCACCGTAAACCTGGTTCCATCACCGTGCTCCTTGACAAAACGCCGCTCGTCCAGTTGCATGGCGCGCAGTCCGTCGTCACGCTCGACGTACAGCTGCCCACTGACCGGATCCGTCATCATTTTGACGCGATGCTGTCGTTGACGGTCATCACCGATGATTTCCAAGCCGGAAGCACTCACTGAACGTGTTGGCAGCAGAGCACGTTCAACATCGCACCAGCGCGCGTCCAAATACCGGCCGTCCCAGTTGAGCAGCCGAACGCACGAAGACTGTCCGTCAAATTGCCGCACCTGATCGTCCGGCAGACACACCAGCGAACCATCGCTCATCACCAGCCGCACACCGGTTCGCCGACAGTCGTCGCGTACATAATACTGCCGTACGCGCACGCATGGCGCTGCACCACCACAAATGGCTGTATTGTCGTCGCCGGCACTGCTGCATAGCGGAGCAGGCAGCAGCTCAACCACCAGGCCGTGAGCGCAGCACACGCGCAACACACGAAACTCACTGCGTACACGACTGGCTGGCTGCTGTGATTCTGCCGGCGGCTGCGGTGTTTCCGCGGTCTGCACTTCTGGCGGCTGCGTCGCGACATCGACGGTACTTGCTTGTCGGGCAGCTTTACGTCGACCGCCGCCGCCAGCCGGCGACTGGCGCGTCTTTTTCTTGGTTCGCTCTGCCGTCACCACCGCCGCCGCATGGTCAGCCACAACGGACGCTGACTGATTGCTGTTGTCCGTGCCGGCGGCGGTGGCGGCAGCAGCAGTGGTGGTGGTAGCGGCCAACGAGTTTATAACTGTACCAGTGACCGACGCAGGCGACCAACACACAACAACGTCTGTCTGCACCACACAGTCATCGTGCATGTAGGCGACTACACGGTCACGCGATATCTCGCCTGCCGGATGCAAACTGACTTGGCACTGGCCGGCGGTGATACAAACACGCATGTACGGTGTTCGACGCTCGTACTCAATGTGCTCAACAACCAGCAGCGATCCGTCACTGAATCTGCGCCGCTGACAAGCGCCGGACACGCGCAACAATCGCTCCGGCAAATCGTAACCGAAAAACGGCAGCTGTCCTTGGTCACCGTCGCCGCACACGACCGCCGCCAGACTGCGGCGCCAACATTCACCCGAGCTGCCAGAAACCGCTGACGGCTGCGGATCTGTCGTATCAGCTGGCGATGTGTGTTGCTGCTGCTGCTGCGGTGATGGTGGGGAAGACGGGGCTGCATTCTCGGCGCCAGACTGCTGCTTGCTGTGTTCACGCTTGTTATCGCTCGTCTTTTTATCGCTGCGAGTCGCCGTCGAGTGTTGTTGCTCGTGGGCAGCGGCCGTGGCCCTCGCCTGGTCCTTCAATGAGCCGGGCAAGATGAAGTAATCGTCGGGAATCATGGTTGTTTCCGAGTCGTGCGAGTCGTGAGACGACTCAGACACGGACACATGTTCCGACGGCACCACAGATGATCCCCGGCGAGAAACGGACACTGTAGTCGCCGCCATTGTCGCCGCCTGTGCTGCCGCCGCCACTGCTGCTTGCTCCAACTGACGTTGCTTCTCACACAGCCAGTCGCTGACCGCATGCCAATCGCGCACATATGTCATAAAGTCGCGCATGCCCAGCGTCGTGTGTCCCCTCCACTGCCACGCTGCATGCCGGTCGTCGCTGTCATACATCAGCAGCAGGCAATCGTCGCCGGCAAAATAGTAGCCGGCCACAAGACTAGCGCCTGCCACTCGCGTCTCCAGCAGCTGCTGGGCCAGTGTTGAGCTGTCCAGCCGCTCCACCGCGCAGTATCTTACTGCCGGACGCGACTGCATCGACTCACACTCGGCCGCTGACTGATGTACGGCAAGGATCGGCGGCCGGAATGCGTGTGGATAGAATGCAATAGGCAGCGGTCGATTGACGCCGCCGGCAGCCGCCTCCGGCCACACCGCGTCAAACAGCAGCGTCGTGACGACAACGGCAGCGTGTTCAACGGACGACACGGCACCGCACGCGCACAGCTCGTGCAACAGTGCAGTGTAACGGGCGCGAACGTGCGGCGAAGACGGCGTAATGCCATGTAGCGCCGCCAGCTCGCACGTCTGCGTTGTCACGTGCTCGAGCGTCAGTGCCAGCCGCCGCTCGTTGGCGCGCCAAAACAAAGAGCTGACCGAGTCTCCGTCGTAGACAATTGTCGGCGCCAAATCAGCGCTGGCACGATGATCGTCATTTACAGAAGCAAAGTCGACGTATGACTGTGGTTCATCATCATCCGTCGTCTGCTTCATCACACTCGCCTCATCGCCTGTCATTGCCGGCGCGGTCGACGCACCGCCGTCCGTCGCCTCACACACACTCTCGACCAATACATCCAGTAGCCAGGCTACCACCAATGACAACTTAGTCAATGCCCCGCCACCATCAACACTGTGATCCACCAATGCCGCTGTCTTGACACTCACACGAGACTGTCTTGTGATTGCATTACTCCGGCTTGAAACACGCGGAACATCAATCACTCGCACACTCTCTATGTACACATCGTACAAGCGGCGCTGCATGATCCACGAGTATACATGAGGCACGAGTGTGTCAAACACGTACTGGTTGGCCTGTGAGTCGTCGGCGGCCAGCAGCAAACGACACGTATCCACCGGCACGTGTGTGACTACCACGTGGCGCAGCAGCCACGTGCTCTCCTCCAGCACGTGCTGCAATCGGCGCCAGAACGTCGTCGCCAGACACTCGTCGCCGCCGACGTTGGTTTTCGGCGTGTACGCTGCTCCGTCACAATCCTCCTTCTCGTCGGAGTCGGTCGCCGCTGTCGCTACCGGCGGTAGGCACTGATCACACGCCACGCGCAACACACACTCCACTGACACCTGACACACGGCCAATGCCGTCAGTAGATCGGCCGCGTAGAAGCCCACCAACAACACGTACAAGTCGGGTCCGTCCACCGGTTCGTCGCACGTGTACTGCGGCTCGTCGGGCTCGCCGCGACGCCGCAACGACACACTGCTCTTGTCACACAACGCCGTCGCCGCCACCGTCCACTCGTCAGCGACCCCCGTCGATGAGCCTGTCGTCGGATGCCTGCCGTGATTCAAAATACTTCGCGACTTCTTCGTTTTCCTCGCTTCCTTCTGTAGTCCGGCAGCCGGCTCTTGGAGAAGGGCGGCTCCACTGATCTCAGACGAGTTGGCACCAGTGGAGCCACGTTTGGTCGGCGAGCTAGCGGTGGTGGCGGCGACATGTCGCTCCACCACGTGTCTCTGCACACACTGCTTGATCAACAGGGCAGTCGTTTCCAGGTCCAGCTGGCCGTCAGTCGCTAGCTGCTGACTGGCGCTGGCAAGCAACGCATTTTCCGCGTGCGTCGCCTCAGCCGCCGCTGCCGGTCTAGTTTTTGCCGGCGCCGGCTTTCTGGCGCCCGAGCCATCCGGACGCTGGTCGCCGCGCACCCATTCGACAATGTCGGCGTGCGAGATCAACACGAATCTGCGCCGCACTCCCGACAACACGGCGGCGCTCAGTCGCTGCACGCACGGGACACCGGCGCACCGCTCCTCCATCACCACAAAAACCGAGTGCCAAAACTCGGGCACACCACACGACTGCTGCCTTAGCGCGTCCCGCCATACCTGGTGTATCTCGCTGGATGTGACCGCTGTGTTGCTTTTAGCCAGCTTCTTGGTCGCCATGTTGGCGTGGCGCGAACAAGGCGCGGGATGCTAGTGTGATGACGGGGATTACAAATGAAGGATAATCTGGAAAAAGGAAAAGGAAATATTTAGATATAAAAAACAAGGACTTAAGAAAAGGAGTCATATGACAGGAAGTCGTAGTGTACGGAGCTCTACATGGAGCTACATGGAGTTAAGTTCGGCATATCATTGAAATTAAATAGGATGAGCCGAAAATAAAACGCGTATCGAGTTCCACTACTTCGTCGCCGCGAGCACATGTTATACGCTTGCATCACGAATATACGTATAAAACGACACCCAGGGACGGCTTTACCACCAATCATGTCACCAATACACTACCCGCGCTGTACAGACAGACGGCGCAAACAGACACAGACGACAAGCTATCCGAGAATGTGAACAGTCTTGACGAAGCTTCTCATCGACAAAGCGATCGGATGGCGAATAGATGGCCGAAATTTCGTAGACAAATAATATACATGCGTATTCATTGTTGAAAGATAGACCGATTATGTTAAACCGGTGGATAAAAAAAGAAAATGCATGTTATGTTGGCATTGATCACTCCATAACGAAGGACACATTGACCACGTGGAGATCAAATGACAGTTTGCGAGGTGAGGTCAGGAGATGCAAGCAAGACTCAGCATCACTTATTTTTTCTAAAATAATTGGGTGCATATACAGGTGCAGTTGAGAAAGTCAAGATATGTAATAAAAGCCATCTCTTCTATGTCATTGGTTCGTGCACAAATTCTAAGTGTGGTCATTGAGTCTTAGATAATTGCATCAATTTTCCATCAAGGACACGATAATTATGTTTGTACAGCACAGTGAGACATAATGAGTGCATGTCGCTAGCGAGATGTACGCAGCGTTAGTATGAGTGCCCGTCTGTCGCAGTCTGCACCTAACTCAAATCAGATAAGCCATTGTTGCATGTGATGAGAAACACGCAAGTTCCGGCCTGTAATGTAGAGGTCGCTGGACAACGTATACAACAAGATGTGTGTATGTATGTGTGTGTGTGCGTGTGCGTGTGCACGTGCTTGACTTATGAGCGTGCAATTTCAACGTATCCTGAGAAAAACCGGTACGTGGATTAAAGGTGTACACTGATTGGATGCGCGTTACTGGGACTTGATGACTGTCTGATGAATGTTTGAAAGAAAGTTTGTGCCTTGAATGAAACATCAAATTTGTTTACTATAGTGTCAGAGACAATGTAACAGCATTCATTCGTGCGTGTTTCTCACTATTATGCCGGTATGTGGCAGCGCAATCTTTGTACATATTTATTGTTCTGTTTGTGTTTACATTTTTCATTATGTATGCAACACGTTTTACCCGGTCACATGCTCCACTTTTACACTCTATTACTAGTACTATGGTGACTTGTGTATCATGCCACGTGCGAGTAGTTGTGTAATACCATAAACAGAGTGCGTATATGCTTATGGCTGAATCTTCATCACCGTCGATACCGCAGTGTTCGGTGATCCAAACATTAGAACACGTCTCAGCCGTTCATGTGTGTACGATCGCTCGGGCCTATCCAGGCATCCGATGGGTGCGAGTTTACGCTGGCGTTTCCTCCACCAGTAGTATCGCACAATCACACCCTTTGTTCCGATATTGGTACACTCTCTCTGGGTTGAAGGCAGCTTGGCTTTCCTGCTTAGCAAACCGGTTGTCCGGGAGCGCCACCAGTGGCAGCGGCTCAAGGCTCCGCGCACCCTCCGTGGTGCTTTTGTCGTGCGTGGTGTCAGGAGCGTTTGGGTGGAATCCCCGAATACTCGCGGCGTACGCCGCCTCATGCGCGCAGTTGTAGCGAGTATGTCCGGGTTAGGCGGCAACTTGACGGACATTACACGACGCGCTGAAACACATTGCTGTTCTAACGCTATCATTTGATAACACATTGCACGCCGACAATATCCTCACAAAAACGAGTTTTATGATGATTGTATCGATATTTTTCCTCAATAGAAATTTTAATAATTAGGCGTTGTACTGAATCATTTGGCGTACTTCTAATACTTATCCTCCATATTTCATTTCCAGTGTTTTTCTGATGTTACTGACGTCCCCTGTGCTTTGATGATCAAGCTGCATGGGCATTGCAGTCATGTAATTATATCATTCGCGTTCCTCCAATTCGATTTTATTCATTGACTCGGATAATAATTATAAGAATACATATTATGTCGGGCATGTCAGCAATATATTTAAGCACACTTTTGAATATTGTTGAACTGTACGCTGGATAAATACATTAATTAGGAATAAATCCTCATCCGAGTTTATGGGGAAAATTGATTAATTATTTGGAAAGATACAAATATTAACATACTTATCAGCAGTGCAATAAAGCTCAGTATATTGTTTATGTAATTATAAAATCACACTCGTGCATATTCTAGGTGAGGCTTTGTTTCCATTGATTGGTGTAATAGTCTTGCATTTACTATTTATTGTATTGTTCACTGTTCAATTAATCGCTACAATTGTTTGCGTGTTCATATATATTTCATTTGTATGTATGGATTTGTTGCCTGTATGCTGGTTGGTATGACAATCAGCAATCATGCCGGCAATCATGCCAGCAACCATGTCGCGAGATGAGCGAGTTGAGTTGGCTGAAGAAGAGTGTAGTTTGGAGTACGGAATGATTGTCGCTATAATTTGTTGTGTTAGTAGATATTTGTTATCCATTATGTATTTTTGAATATCAAATAGAGCGAAAATTGAACAAACGGACTTCAAGCTATTTCGGCTATGAGCGGCAACATAAAGCTGGGTGATGTGGTGCAGTGTTCGACGGAACGGGTGACGACGCACAATGGCTAGGAAGAATCAAGCCGGCGGCCGACTTGAAAGGCACCGATAATGTTTAGAAAATTATTCCTCTATTTTTGGAGGGTCCCGCGTATTGTTTATTCGGAATTGGGCGATGCTGAGAAGAAAAACCGTGAACACATCGAGGTGGCCTTGTTGTCAGCATTCGCCATAAACAGTTTCCAGGCATATGAAGACCTCAAAATGCGGATATGGACAGACGAGCCGGTCGATGTGTACCTAACGATCTTCGCCGTCTTGCACGACTTGCTGGCATCGAATCAGACGTATTGTTGCTGAGGGCCTTTGTGACCAGTTTACCAATAGTTATATGGCGTGAGCTGCGTGCTATGACAATTGAATGTTTGTCACTGTATGATGTATTGCAGCGAACTCGCAGTCTTATGGCAGAACTATATGATTCCTCAACTGCAGCTGTGGCCTCTGGCAGTAAAACAACCAGACAGCTAGAAAACCCGACTCAGTACGTGTTTGCGATATGGTAGGTCACATATGATGATATTCTGCAGATTGAAACCGAGTATCAATTGTTGGTTGTGTCAGAAAGAAGGTCATATGGCCAGGATGTGTCCCAATGATCCGTGAATGGAGGAGTGAAAATGAAACATGAATGAAGGAGTTTCTGCGCCGGAAGTTCCTCCGAGTCCTCTATAAATGCGCTTCCTATAATTGTTGGTGCAGTAAATAGAAGGCCAGTTCGAGTATTATTGGATACGGGGTGCACAAAGTCGGTTGTTGGATGTTGGGTTCTGCCAAAGTATTGTGAGAGGAGTGATATATGGTGTTGATGGAAAAAGGGGTGACTACTCTGGGAAGCACAAGTATTTCGTTAGACATTCGATGAATGTCTAACGAAGTATCACCAGAAATTAATCTACCACCGTTATGGGTAGATTTATTCCTGGTGTGGATGTGACTGCCGGTATGGATTCCGTCAGGGCTAATGGAGGACTCAGATGGATAAATTAGGAAATCGTGTTTGAAAAAGTGATGAATAATGAGTCTGTGGTGCAGACGTCGAATATTCGCAGGATTGTGCTACGGGAGATGAGAAAATGTTAATACCGGAAAGTCATTCACGAGGTCACATCAATATAAGCGACAGCGATTATTCTGCTGAATTTGATGGGTTTTCATGGGTCGTCAAGTAGTTTCGGAAGAACAATCAACTTGTTGTTATTAAAAGTCAGATTGATTACTATGCTACCTCTAGATCGGAACAGGTGGCAATGAAAACCAGCGTGACAGCAAAGGGATAATTCCATTGATAGTCGTCTTTCACGAAAAAAAAACGAAGTGAGACCAGTAATGAATTTTCGTGAACTCAACATATCTGTAGAAAGCAATACTGGTGCTGACGCTGCAGTTGATCCCGAAACCCTCCGACATTGGCGACGAATGTCTGATAATATCAAGATTGTTTATCTACAGTCAGCATATTTACAAGTGAGAGTAGATAAGAGTGTATGACCATACCAGCGCGTGATGTTTCAAGGAGTTTTGTATTACTTTACAAGACTTGGCTTCAGTGTATCAAGTGCGCCAAAAATAATGACCAAGATTGTGAAGTAGGTGTTAGAACAGGGCGAAAGGGTGAAGGAGGCTACAGACTGCTATATTGATGATGTCAGATGAACGTTATTTCAGATGAGTGTTGTCGAACATCGCTCCCGATTGGAGTTGGTGGCGAGACCGCCAGAAGAGCTGAATGGTGGTCGCGTATTGGTGCTAGCGCTGAAAAATTACGACAAAAGAGAGCTTTGGTTCGGTAGAGGTCACAACCTTCCTCAAGTTGATGATGTAAATGATTATTTGAGTCGACGAGATCTATTTGCGATTTGTGGGAATATTGTTGGCCACTAACCTGTGTGTGGGTGGGCCAGAGTGGCTTGCAGTTTTCTTAAGAGAGCATGTGAGGGTTGTAGAGGGATGATGAAGCTGAAATTACGGCTCTGAACATGTTGAAAGAATTGCTTAATAGGATTGGAACAGACGACCCAGTAGAATTGTACAGTAGCTGTCCCTGAAGAATTTTCAGGGAAAATTGTGCGTTTCGTCCACCAGTGAAGGTCGTTTATGGTGCGATGCGAGTAGGTTGGCTGTGGGTGTTGTTAAAAATCGGAGACTGCAGAGTGGAAGATGCGGCATGGCTCCGAAAGACGATTTGTTCACTGTTCAATTAATCGCTTCAATTGTTTGCGTGTTCATATATATTTCATTTGTATGTATGGATTTGTTGCCTGTATGCTCGTTGGTATGACAACCAGCAATCAACCATGTCGCGAGATGAGTTGGCTGAAAAAGAGTGTAGTTTGGAGTATGGAATGATTGTCGCTGTAATTTGTTGTGATAGTAGATAGTTGTTGTTATCCATTGTGAATTTATATTTACCAAATACAGCGACAACTGAAAACACGGACTTTTTTATATTTCATAAAATGTATCATCAATATATCACATATTACCTATCTCAATATCTATAACATATCTTTTCATAACATTATTTCATTTATATCTTTATTTAACATTTTCATCTGATAACATGTAAATAGGAAAACTTTCAATTTATAAGGTTGTAAAATTCAAGCCCCATAAATCAGGTTACACAGAGCTCAAAGTTATTAGTACCACAAAAACATTGAAAATCGACCGATTCATCTTCAGAGCGGGTCAGAACAGAACAGTCGACACATTCACGATATTTCCAGCATATGTAAAATTGCAACTATAAGTCATCAAAAGAAAAGGAGCAAATTAAAGCAAAGTACATGACATTTACGCAATAAATAATCGAAAGATACTCACATTCTTCAAGGTCGAAGTACAGTAGCAAACAACAACACCAGAACACAGAAGCAGCAAGACTGAATCGGAAAGCCAGTTTAAATACCCATGACGCATGAAAGTGTGGCGCTTTTGTGACAAGCTTAATAGAGGAATTGACACATGTCATATTCAAAATGGGAGTATTTTGCATAATGTATGTGTAATTTTATATTTCGAAATATTCAGACTGATATAACTATCATGCTGAACATAAAAATTATTAACTCTAAACTGAAATCAGACACCACCGAGGCGAACAGCGGCGCATTTGAAAATGTTTCGTTCCTGCCAAATATTTCAGAAAATCAGCAACATAAGTCGCTTGTCTGCAAATATCTGTGCCCTGTTCACCGGAGCAATAAATATTTCAAGATATACTACCTAAGGTAATATAATTTATTATTCTTACACTACATTACGCGGGCTCAGTCGTTTTATACCTTAATGTACGTAACCTTACGTAGAGACTGTGACGACACCAAAATGTTGCGTTGTCGAACGTTGATCTTCGTCGCTCGGCTGATCGTGATGTTTTTTGAGTTCCTCTTATTTTTGTGTTCTGCGATTACAAGTAATAGTCACCCAGTCGAAGTTCAATTGTGTATTTGCAACAACCAGTCAACTCTACTACCTTAAAGCTACTCCTAAAGCTCAATCTATAGTCTCCATAGTCTCCCCAGTATATCTAGTCTCCATAGTCTCCCCAGTATCTCTAGTTTCCATAGTATCCCCAGTATCTCTAGTCTCTAGTCTCCATAGTCTCCCCAGTATTCAGTATCTCAGTATCTAGTATCTAGTAGACTAGCATCCCTAGTCTAGTATGTCTAATATATACATTACCTCTAGTCCCTCTAATTCATCTCGTCCCTATATCGCTCCAGTCTCTAGTGCCTATCGTTAGTACAACACTGGTGTATATACCCACGACCGCAGGTCGTCCGCTCAATGCGCCACAAGTAATGCGAGTTGGCAGCGCGGCTACACAGCCAGTACACAATATATTTCTAAACACGATCTGACAGTACACACGCGTGTTACCATGATCTGCTCAGCCAAGTCAGACATACAAAAAGATCATAAATTAACTGTCAAGCTACTTCGCACATTGCCTAGCATATCAGACGCAGTGCACTACTGACGCCACCCTACCACATAAATTAGCCTACCGACAGCTGCACAAGCAGGCCGCGAAAAGAACGCGAAAGTAAACTGAGAGAGAAAACTAAGTAAACTGACAGATAGAAAACTGGTCTGATTATAACTTTGTTCTAGATACTGGACGCAGGTCAATGACCTATATGTCCAGATTGTTCATCAGCAGCTGTACTCCGTCTTCCTGCGTCACTCCAGCGTTTCGAGAGTACCAGCGGTTCCGAGAAGTCGTAGTTGGTAGTCGTACTGACTTTATATAGGTTGTTTCGCAGGCCAGTGTAAGAGCCAAACTTATTGTTTCTTTGTTGGTTTCGGTTTCCGGTTTCGTCGGTTTAACCTCCGGTTTCGCTTGGGTGGGGATAACGTCACGGTCTGTACCACGGTAAGCTCATTGCGGACCACGTCGGATCACATAGGAGCCAGTTGGGACAGTGGTACGACGAACTTTATAAGACGAGATGAACGTTTAGTGGCTATTCAATTCAATTACATATATTGTATATTCGTTGCAATGTGTTTCTATTACAAAGGGAGCGAGTGTTTGTGTTACGATTTTGCGGCAGTAATATAGCTAAGACTGCGCAATTATCCTGTGATGAAAATCAATCTAAACAACGCTATCTTTGTTGTTGTTGTTGTTGTTGTTCCTCAAGTTGTCTGGCCGAGCAACTTCGAGCTCCTGAGGAAAGACACGGCACCGACCGGGTTGTTCCACAGGTCTCTGACTGTATTGATTTTGTGTTGGCGTCTGAGTTGGGTGTGTGCTGTGCAGTGTTCCACGATGTGTGTGATGGTGTGTGGTGCTGAATTGAAATCTGGACAGGTGTCATCGATTGAGTCATTCGACCTTTTCTGATATGACAGAAGGGCAGGATGATGACCGCATCTCAACCTGGCCAAATGCACCTTGTATTCCCTTGTGAGTGTGTTGATTCCTGTATGTTCTGATTTGTGTATGTCCGGTGGGTGTCTTTGTAAGAGTGTATTGTGTTGTAGTGAGTGTATGGCTTTCCGTGCGATCTCTGTGTGTATGTGTTTCTTGATTGATGTGCGTGGGGGAGCTGGTGGAAGTGATGTGAGAATTTGTCTGTGGTAAAGTGTGCTTGGTGTTGTTTTTATGTTTCTGTCTGTGTTGTCTTGTGTTGTGAGGTGATGTAGTGGATGTGCTGTGTTGGTAACTGCTGCTACAAGTGTTTGTGTGCCTCTCATGTCTAGGTGGTGTGTCAGTTTGAGTATTTTGGTTTCTTGATGAAGGTGGTCCACTGGTGTGGTGGCTGTGCATCCTGTGATTGTTCTGAGTGCAGTGTTTTGAAGTGTTTGAAGTGTGTTTGTGTGGCGTGTTGCGAGATTGCTAGCCCATGCCGGGCTAGCATATTCTATCACGGGTCGGATGTACTGTTTGTATATGGTGGTTGTGGTGTCTTTGTTGTGTCCGAAAGTTGTGTGTGAGAGTGCTTTCAGTGTGTTGAGGCGTGGAGTGACCTTAGTTTTGATATTGGTGATGTGTTGTTTGAATGAGAGTTGTGTGTCGTATGTGACGCCTAGTATTTTTGGTGTGTGCGTGTGTGGGATGATCGTGTTGTTGATGGTGATTTGTGGTGTGTAGTTGTGTTCGGATGTCTAGTTGGTGATGAGTGTGGCTGTGGATTTGGCTGGTGCAATGTTCAGTTGGTTTGTGCTGAACCATTGTTGTAGTGTGTTGATGTAAGGTTGTAGTGTGTGCACTGCTGTGTCGGCGTGTCTGTGTGTGCTTGTGATTGTGATGTCGTCTGCGTATGATGATATTTGTATGGATGGAGTGTTGGTTGCTGGCATGTCATGTAGGTATAAGTTGAAAACGCTACCTTTGTTGTCAGTGGTGGTTGCATCAGCGAGTGAGTCATGTCTCTGGCCGACGAACTGCTTGCTGATCTGGAGGAGGAGGCTGCTGCCGTCGGCGATGCCGCCAAGCACGAGGATGTCACAACGGCGACCAATGACGTCGCCATGACGGAGCAGGATTCCTCGCCGACCGAGCAAGCGCGCTGCGATGGTGCGACCAACGGCGTCGTCGGCTCCAGCGGTGACGGCGACCGAGGCCGAGGCGATACATCGGTGCGCTCGCTGCTCACGCTGGCCAACTCGGAGCGGCTGCGCGTGCTGATGGCGGCCGTTGAAGAGTGCTTGTCGCACGAGCGTCGCGCCGAGGACATTGTCGGACCGGCTGAGGCTGATCCCGAATATCAGCTGGTAGTGGAGGCCAACCGGGTGGCCAGTGAGTTCGACGCCGAGCTGGCCGTGGTGCACAAGTTTTGCCGTGACCTGTACAGCCGGCGCTTTCCCGAGCTGGACTCGCTGGTGACGTCGCCGCTCGAGTACATGTTGACAGCGCAGGAGCTGGGCAACGACCTGGAGCGTGCCAAAAATAACGAGACTCTGCAGCAGGTGCTGACACAAGCGACTATAATGGTGGTGTCGGTGACCGCATCGACCACACAGAGTCAGCCGCTGTCCGAGGAGCAGCTCGAGCGATTGATGGACGCGTGTCGGCTGGCGATGGAGCTGAACGCGCAGAAATTGCAGCTGTACGGGTTTATCGAGTCGCGTATGAATTTTATCGCGCCCAACTTGACGGCGCTAGTCGGAGCCGACACGGCCGCGAAGTTGATGGGCGCCGCCGGTGGTCTGACAGCCTTGTCCAAAATGCCGGCGTGCAATGTGCAGCTAGTGGGCGCCGAGCGACGTGCTCTTTCCGGTTTTTCGGCGACGTCTGTTCTGCCGCACACCGGCTTCATTTATTACTCGCCGACGGTGCAACTGCTGGCGCCCGACCTGCGACGAAAGGCGGCGCGCGTTCTGGCCGCCAAGGTGGCGCTGGCATGTCGGGTGGACAGTTTCCATGAGTCGGTCGACGGCGAGGCGGGCCGGCGGCTGCGTGACGAGGTGGTCGCCAAGCTGGACAAGATGCAGGAGCCGCCGCCCGTCAAGGCCGTCAAACCACTACCGACGCCTGTCGATGCGCCGGGCAAGCGGCGCGGCGGCAAGCGCGTGCGCAAGATGAAGGAGCGCTTTGCGGTGACCGAGTTGCGCAAGCAGGCCAACCGCATGGCGTTCGGCGAGATTGAGGATGATGCGTACCAGCAGGACCTGAGCTACAGCCGCGGCACGATCGGCAAGGGCGGTGCCGGCGGCGGCATCCGTGCGGCGCCGGTCGACGAGAAGACCAAGGTGCGTATCTCGAAGACGCTGCAGCGTAACCTGCAGAAGCAGCAGAGTTACGGTGGTGCGACGTCAGTGCGACGACCGGTGGCTGGCACGGCGTCGAGCGTGGCGTTCACTCCGCTGCAGGGACTTGAGATTATCAACCCGCAGGCTGCCGACAGCGGCGCCGCCACGGCCAGTGGACAAACCAGCGGCTATTTCTCGAGCACCGCGTCGTTCGTCAAGGTGCAGCGGCGCTAGTCAGTAGGGGACGGGGGATGATACGAATTGTATTTGCCATGTTTGTGTTGTCAGGTCAAAGTTGTATGTTTCCACAATGCTGTTTGTCTATGTTCTGTTTGTGCGTCGTATATGTCAATATGGTCGGTCGTTTGATCAGCTACTTACAGTGTTACGTGTGATGGTTAATCATGTTTCGTGCTTCATGCTGGTGCGTTTGTGTGATCTCCCGTTCGAAAACTAATGAATGATTTGCAGTGAATTGTCTCTTCATTGTATTTTCGTAATATATATTTTTGTGTGCGAAGTCTGTAAAATGTTACTACTGGTGGTTCATTAATGGAATACTGAAACGAAAACGCGAACACTCTTTAATTCAAAACATCCAGGAAGTTTCCACCATACACGTCGCCGTTTGAATTGTGTTGAATAATTGGTAAATATACCAAGTTAATTTCGTATGATCCGTTCGGGTACCACAGGAGTTTGTTACGCGATAGCTCGTTCAGAGCGCGCACATAACAAAGAGCGGTGTAGCACATCAGATATATTATAAATACACGGTTACAATAGTACAATAAATATCAAAGACCGGAGACCAGCACTCCTCGGCACGAAGGCCGCAGCACAGAATTCCGTAACAGTGGTGTAGCGAGTCCTCCACTGAACCAGCTACTGCACCGTTACAAATATTACAGGTATATATAGCCTAGGCCAATGCGCGGCAATCGCAGCGAGCACGTTGTCCAACAAAATGTGTCGGACGATGCTCGGGTCGAACTGACACAAGGCGAACGAGACACAGAGTAGCCCGGTCAGTCAAGCTATTGCCAAAGTCTCAGTCCAACTACCCGCGCACCGAGGCGACGGGACTTAAATAAACTTGGCCGTGCGTGTGCATCGACCCGACCGCGTATGAATATTGTAACACGATTGGTCAGGCAATAAAAACAGACAAATGTAGCCACCTGATTGGTCGCTATGTGATCACGCGAGCACGTAGGCTACTGTGATTGGCTGAACAATTTTCTCAAGCTAACACGCACACACAAGCTATGCCGCACGCAGACACACGTCACCTAACCTACACGGAACATTCGGAATATACATCGAACATTCTGGAAGGCATGCCACACAAACATATAAACACATGCGGCACATACATATAAACGCATACGCGCACGCATACACATTTAAATATACACACATTAATATAATAAATAAAATATGCATGACACGCCACAAGTTTAAATTTTTTTTGTCAATATCTAGACACGTATAACACAATTTATTGTCTTCAATTTAATAATTATCGTTTCTTCTATTCGTCATAGTTCCCTTTAATGTAATGTTTGTGTATTTTTAAATTCTTGATTGACTTAACCGGCATTTGCTACGTTGACAAATATGAGGTTTTCGAGGGTTGACTGTAGTGGAGGTCTATACAAATATCATAATCCCAAACTCTGTAATGTGACGTCAGACTAATGATGGTGATGACGTCATGCAAATGACAATGACGTCACTAATTTTTTAGTTGGCAGCATTTGAAATATATTCTACCAAATAGGTGAAGTTCCCGCGCGATCACTTGTGTCTTACCATGTGAATCTGATTGGTCGCTGTTTCCTGTTTGATTGTTATTATCAATACTCTTAATTTCTAATTTGATGTCTGTTTGCGGTGATTGATATGTGACTCACTATCTATCCCGTTTTGGTGGGTGCTTGTGTTCCACTGACTGGTTGGTTTTAACAAACTTTCAGTCGGACCAGATTTTCTCTTTCTTCATTTGCTTTGTGTTGAGTTTCCATAGATGAGCTTAGCAGTTATAATTAACATTGCGATATGCGTGTTTACATCCGAAATGCTGTGTGTAGACTAACAATATGCATGTGTTCTTCTCATTGTGTAAATGTGTTCATTGCGTTATTTGAATAGTGTAATTTTTATTTATTCGTGTGTTCTTTTTATTGTTTCCGTAATTGTATTTATAGCTTGTTTTCTTTTTATTGTAACTGTTTTAGCTTTGTCCGCTTGTTCATAGCTGCCGCGCGCCCGTGTATGACAGGCGCTATAACAAATATACTGAACTGAACTGAACTAGTTCGTAAATTTCTTTTAAGTCTGACTGATTTAAAAGATTGAGTATGTGCATGTGCATAGGTGTGGGTGTTACATTGTCTGAATCAGTATAGTGCTACTAGGATTGACTGATTTAGGGGCTGTGTACGTGCATTCGCATAGGTATACTTGTGTTACATTGCCCGAAATGTTATGCTTTTGAGCTTGACTGATTGTAAAATTATGTGCGTACATGTGCGTAGGTGTATGTGGGTTACATGGGCTACATATATATGGCAGACAGCATACACAGCAAATTCATACATTCAAGTTAAATAAATAAAAATTATCGTCCTGTGTCTCTCCTCAGTTTTCCGTCTAAACTCCTTGAGTCTGCTATCTACTCTCAACTGTCTCCTTTTCTAAATCAATCACTTTGCTCCGCTCAGTCTGGATTTCGGCCTTCTCATTCTACTGAGTCTGTGTCTATTTCTATCTTTGATCACATTTTCTCTCACTTTGCTTTGGGTCGCTCTGTCCTTGTTCTACTAGACATCTGTCCTTGTTCTACTCTCTGTTCTTGTAGTACTAGACATGTCCTCTGCTTTTTGATCTCGTTGACCACTCTATTCTCATTGCCGATCTTTATTCTCTTAGTATTTCTTCATCCACCCTTTCTCTCCTCAAATCTTATCTCACCAATCGAATATATTCTGTGAATATCAATTCTTATCTCTCTTCTGTGTTTCCTCTGTGTTCTGGTGTCCCTCAAGGTTCTCTGCTTGGTCCTTTACTTTTCAACATCTACATGACCCCACTATGCCCTATTCTTGAACGTCACTCTCTCACCTTTCACGTATATGCCGACGATATTCAGTTTTTCATCCCTCTTCCTCTTCGCACTCCTTCTTTCATTGCTGATGTTCTTTCTGATGTTTCTGCTTGGGCTGCTTCTAGACGTCTCCTTCTGAATCAATCTAAATCTGAGTTTGTTTTCCATCCTCCCCGCATTTCTCCTCCTCTTCTTCCTTGGCCTGTCTCCCAGTCAGTGCGTAGTCTTGGTGTGATCTTTGATTCTATGTTTCGTTCTCCTCTCAAGTCACCTCTATTTCTCGAACATGTCGCCTTATTCTGAGATCTTTATATCCTATTCGCCCGTTTCTTGATCGCCCTTCTGCTATTAAACTTGTTATTTCTCTAATATTTTCCCGTATTGATCATTGTTGTTCACTCTATTTTCACGTTCCCCGTTATTCCCTCCGCATTCTTCAGCGTGTTATCAACTCTTCTTGTCGTTTTGTCCTGTCTCCTACTCCTTGTCGCCATACTTCTGAATTTTTGTTTCAATTTCGTTTGCTTCCTATCATCCCCGCATTCATTTTCGCCTGTGTTGTGTTATTTTCAAACTCATTCATGACCCTTCTCAGCCTTCCTATCTTTCTCGCCTTTTGTCTGAATCTGTTGTTCCTTCTCGACATTCACGCCCACTTGTATGTTCTAGAGCTTTGAATGAGTCTACCTGGTCTTCCAAATCGTTTTTATTTTTTGCTCCGCGTGCTCAATTGTCTTCCCTCTAATATTGTTCAATCTTCCTCCTTCCATTCGTTCAAGTCCTCTTTGTTTAAATATTTGTTCCTGTTCCTGTATTGTGTATTGTTTGAGTGTTGTGTGTGTATATGTGTTTGCTATATGTGTTTTCTTCTTGCTATTCAATTGTAATTTTGCGCGCATGTGTATTTATATGCGCTAAAGGAAATATATTTATTTATTATTATTATTATTCATACTATCTTCCTAGCGTAGTTGGCTTTTGTAGTTGTCCGCATGTTATTTTGTGTGTGTGTGTGTGCGGTGCTTTCATGTTTAATGTTTGTATTTTCCCAATTTCGTTGTAGTTTGCCGCGCTTGTGTCCCTGGATGAGCGCTATACAAATAAATGAATGAATGTTATTCAACGGCGTTAAGGACTGTTATGGGCGTATAAACGAGTGCGCTTGGTAAATGGCTGGCTGGCGTACGCTGCTTGTGACCGCGATGAATGGCTGGTATTCACCACTTCTATTTTGCATCGTGGTGGTTACTTCATAGCTAATCTGGTATCCTCTAAATCTAAGATCCTTTAAATATTTTGCTTTCTTCGGTCCACGCATCTATAATTATCTTCCTTCTCATATTACTTCACTACTTTCTTATTTTTCAGAGCTGATGCATAGTAGTAAGGCCGGAGTGTTGTTGCTTGTGTATATCACAACGTTTGGTGGCCTATGTGCCAAACTGTGTCTGTGTTATGTGACTTGCTGTTGTGCTATTGTGTTTTTTGTTTTGTGGTTTTTGTTGTGCGATTTGTGGTGTATTTTGCCTTGTGATTTCCTCTGCTTCTTTTTTATGACATATTCTCTCTCAATCATTGGTTTGTTGGTAATATGAAATGTGTTCGGTGTCTTGGTATATTTATCGTTGCATTGTTATTCTGAGTTTTCCAGCGAACAAGGACCTGATCTGAGGGACTCTACGGCTTTCAACACTGCTCTGGGCGTTTGTACGAGTACGGGCGGTGCATATGTAGTGGCTTCAATTGATTAGTTTTTGTATATGACTACTGTTTATTCCGGCGATCATTTCATATATGTCCATGTCCACTTCATATATGTCCATGTCCTATTACTGTCGTTTCATTTAATCTTCCTGTTATACATTGCACAGCATCACGTGTTTTGTGTCCTGTGTTGTTTCATGTGTTGTGGCCTCTCGAGCAAATTAGTTTGTTATTTTCTTATTTCTGCTCTTATGTAATCTTTCCAGTTTCTGTGAGCACGTGTTTGTGTTTTGTGTTGTTTTGTGTAATTGTCTCGTGACTTGTATTTTGTGTTGTGACTTCGTGTTATATGGTTTTTTCTTTTCTCTCTTGTGGTCTCTTGATTAGTTTTCTTTTTCAGTCTCCAGTGAGTGAGTGAATCTTGTCTTTATCAGATCTTGCACATAGTAGTAAGGCCATGCGTTGTCGCTTGTGTATATCACAACGTTTGACGAACTAAGTGCCAAGCTATGTGTCTGGTCTACCTCTGTGTGAATTGTGTCGTGTTCTCTTCTGGTTGTCTATTTTTGAGTGAATCTTCTCTTCTCTATCAGATCTTGCGCATAGTAGTAAGGCCATGCGTTGTCGCTTGTGTATATCACAACGTTTGACGAACTAAGTGCCAAGCTATGTGTCTGGTCTACCTCTGTGTAAATTATGTCGTGTTCTCTTCTGGTTGTCTATTTTTGAGTGAATCTTGTCTTCTCTATCTCTACCTCTATCAGATCTTGCACATAGTAGTAAGGCCATGCGTTGTCGCTTGTGTATATCACAACGTTTGACGAACTAAGTGCCAAGCTATGTGTCTGGTCTATTTCTGTGTAAATTATGTCGTGTTCTCTTCTGATTGTCTATTATCTGAAGCTATGTGTCTGATCTACCTCTGTGTGAATTGTGTTGTGTCTTGTGTTCTCTACTGCTGGTCTAGTTTTCAGTTGAAACTTTTCTAGTTCTTCTTGATGGGATGTCTTTCTTTTCGACCCCATGCTTGATTTAGCATTTCATTCAGCATTCCTTCTAAACATTTGTTTCATATTTTTTATTAGTTATTTCCTTTTGTTTCACTTTTTCCATTTTCTACATCATGGATGCCATTGTTTTTGCATGATTGCCTTTGGAGTTTTGTTGTTTGATTTTAATATTGATAAGGTTCTACGTGCGATTGTTTTTTTGTTTATCGGTTGTTGAATCGGGAAAATATATTTCAACTAGGGGTTAGGCTAAAACATCAATGTGGTTCATTGGATGTCTTAGCTTAACCTATGTGTCTTTCTCTATCAATATGATCCATGATTTGATTGAAGACGGTATAAGATCTGTGATGAGTAGTGCTCAGACAAGATGTTAAAGTCCTAAAGGAGCCAATGTGACTATTAGTTGGACTGTTGAGAGTGCCCTCTATATATCTAAGAGAAATTAACTATTAAGCGATCTTTCCAAATTTGTGTGCAATGCATTTAGCTCGTAATATAGCTACAAATGAAGTTGTCCATAATGTTAGAAATGGAATTGTTAGCGATCTGCTTTTGTACAATTTGTTCAACCAGAAATAAAGTATTCTCCATATAGATATTCTCCATATAGAGTTGAATTGAGCGATCTACTTTCTCGCATTTTTGTACAGTACACAAGTTTGTCAAATGAAATCCAGTGTAGCATTGTGTTTCCATCATACAACATTTTGTGCCGCGCATACAGGGACACGGCAGAACTTGCACAGCTCTAACGTTTTGAGTGTATGGATATATGATTTTCCTGCAAAACAAAAAGCTGGGTGGAATAAACATGACATATTTGCATCAACTCTGTTGTTTACCTCCAACTAGTTTCGCACGTCTCGTCGATTAATCTACGGATTGTTATACTCTGATATTGTACTAAGATCTAAGAATCTTCGTTGTGTTATAATGTTTGTAGGACATTCACGGAATAAAACCTGAGCAACATTGTCAAGCTTGTGTTTGTCAAGGCTCCGGGATGACAGCCATCAATTGTGTTCAAGGATGACTCGCATAGTATGAGATGAGAGTATACGCAATAAACTGGGGCTTTTCCTACGTTCGTTACGTATGTGCGTTTCTACTGTAGCGAACGCAAATACGGTAGGAACAATACCCGTGTATTATCGCCATCTCTCTTGACAAGCGAATGAATTCGGCACTGGTTGAGCTTACACGCACGCTAAACTATAGGTCGTTGACCCCACCGGTCACGTGCGGTCACAATGCTCCCTGCGCCAGGCGCGTTGCTCAGGTTTTACATCCAGGCTATACAACAATTACTAAAAGTCAATGTACGTACAATTATGCATATCATATCTGCACATATCATATCATACCGAATCATATCTGCACATATCTATGTATGCAGACTTCATAACAACAAATTTATTTTGTATAGCGCACACATTAATCAGAGGCGCGAAATGGTATAAAATAATTGGACGAAAGAAAACAAAATTAAGTAGCTCAGTACGATGCATGGATATGTAATCCGTATAGAATATGTGAGACTGAATGACACTGCCTGATCTTATATTGTGTTCTTATACTGTTCTATCTGCTAAGGAAATTATATGAATGAGAAAAACAATGAAATAACTAAATTTTCAAATGTGGAAATATAGCGAAACTCTAGATAGCGAACAACTGGTAAGCCTTCATTTATGGTACGTCACTAAATAACTATGGTACGTAACTAAATAACTAAATTCTCAAATGTGGAAATATAGCGAAACTCTAGATAGCGAGCAACTGGCAAGCCTACATTTATGGTACGTCACTGTAAACGTCATCAGTGACGTCACGCTAAAGGAAAGAGTATGGGATAAATTTAGACATTGTGTCTCAACCTCACTGTAGTGTATCTATCTGTACTTGGTTATTGTGGGGTTTTTTAGGGGCTGAGTCTGCAAGAACTGCTTATCAGGTATTTCGAAATAGTAGGTGGTATCATTTGAAATATTTACATCTTGTTATTTCGGAAAATCATTGGTTTTGGGTGGTAAAAAACCTTAAAGGTGTTTTTTGAGCTATGAAAATTCGTTCCTACAGGATAAGATACACAATTCAAGAACACAGCTGTTATACCGGATTTGAACCGAGAATCTCTAGCAAGAGAGTTCACATAAACCTTTGGTGTCTTATTAGAAAAACAATATTAACAAACACTGAACTATTCACACTACGACACCGCAATCCCTTCTCTCCCCCAGACAAAACTCACTCTTCCCGACATTGTTGATTCGTCCGTTGCCATGACAACAAACTAATCAACGATTACACAAATACACTGTTAACACAACGCCCACCCAATCTGAAGATCACAAAATACATACACACAATAATTTATACATAATCGTGCATCCATTGAGGAGGTCTCCTTTCTCTTCTGGGATATTGCCTTTGAGGTTCTGTTGGTTCTTCATCAACGCTTTCATCATTTTCTTCTGAAGGATCTGGATCAATTGGTGTAGTAATACATCGTACGTCCAACACGTGCCGTGGCACGCCGTCAACCGATATGTTGTTTTTTGAATTGATGTCAGTAACACAGCCTCTCCTCCAGCCAGTTGTACATCATCATTTGGTCCAATGTTGATAGACGGATGCATTCCTCTGTGCTTCACGCTGGGCACCGATGCCGGATGTCTCCATTTGTAACTGAATATAGATTTGTACGATACACTGTCTTTCTTCAAGCCACGTGTTGGTGTCATATTATACCAAAACACCGCTTCTTGTGGGATTATGCCTCCTCGCTCTGCGATAGCCTTAATAGTTATGTGGTTTCGTTCAATGATCCCGTTCCCACTTGACCTATATGCTGCCCTAAACCAACTCTTGATGTTCCACCTTTCAAAGAAACTCTTCAGTTGAGTAGATCTAAAAGCAGTCGAATTATCCAGTAATACTTCATTCAATGGTCCTCTCTCCAAAAACACCTCATGCACACTCTTAACGATTCACATTCTGCCGTCTCTCTAACTAGTTCTTTCCATATGGATATGCGACTGGATCCACAATCGATCAGCTTAAGATAAGCTCCACCTTTGTAGTGCGTAACGTCGATCGCTATTCGCTTCCAATCGCCTTCAACTGATAAGTGACCTGTGTCATGGTGAGCAGGTGCTGGGTCAATAGATTGACACCTCTCACACCGTTGCACGACATCCTTGACCTCATCTCGCGTAACATTTTTATCAACTTTCCTGGCCAGATACAAATGTATAAGGTGCGATCAACACCTACGTGGTGCATGTTATGTAATTATTGAACGCTCACTGCACCCACATGATTCACTATATCATTGTTGCCCTCCATCTCGCTCTCACTCAACCATTGCCGCTTCACCCTTGTCAGTATATCCGCCTTATTTTTCGCCGATGGCACAAATTATATATCCACCACCAACTCAAACTCATCAATCAGTTGCTTCATCGTGCACAACCTACGTTTTACAATCATCTCGGCTGCTCCTTTTGTACGGGGTCTTTTTTCCTCCGTCAAAGCCCTGTTAACCCAGCCTTGGACTGTGGCTGAGTCAGTGATTAGACTGATATGGCGCAAGCCCCATTTCAATGCAAGATTCAAACCCTTTAATATTGCTTCTAGCTCCGCGCCGTTGATGTGATTGTAATCGTTTTTCTTTCTCAACCACTCAGCGTCCTCAACCACATCACCATGCATCTCCAGCACTACTCCAATCGCTAAATTACTGGCATCACACCATACTACTCCATGCGTTGTCTTAGGAACACTCCACTTGACTCTCACGGGATCCGATGTTTGATTATTTTCGACTGCCTTACGTATCATCTTGGTTGCGCTATCTCCAATAGGATCATCCCAGTACACACCCTCCGCTTTTCTCTTGATGAAACTGCTGTCTGTTCTCAACCAACCAGCGACTGGATTGAGCCCCACCAATTTTCCACATATAGAGAACAGTTCCTTTCTCGTGACTGTATCAGCTATGTCGGGGACCGTGTTTCCTCGCGAGAATTCCAATCTATCGAATTTGCTTTTTTATTCTTAGCCCCAGAGTTGTTTCTCCATCTAATTGCCCCGGATCTTTTGTTGTCAGTCCAAATTTTTGCAAATGTTCAACCACCTCATCAACACTTACCATGGAGCTATTAACGAGAATGTCATCGACGTATGAGCTCGTCGCGGTCTCGATTCTCTTGGACTTTGCCATCACTGTTCTAAGAATTGTTGACATTATGCGCGGTGCGACACTCAAGTCGAAGCCCAAGCGAGTAAGGCTGTATGTTTTACCGCGAAAATTCACTAGTTGATTAATAGAAAGTTGATTTTTGATCGTTGATAGATAGATCGATAGATAGTTGATTGATAGAAAATTCACTTTCTCAATTCGTCGGCAACACAAATTTGCAAATAAGCCGACTTCAAATCAACCAAAATTGGTTATCCGTCTACTTGCCTCCTCTCTCTAATATGTTCTGCACATACATCAATCTCATCGCCACCCGTGTGACTTTCCACAAACTGATTCAGCTCCCTGTAATCTAACACAGGTCGTACCTTACTCTCATTTTTCTCTTCAACTGCCATCAGTGGCAAAATTCCATATTTAATTTGACTGGACCATGACATGAGAATACCTTCCTCTATCCACCTTTGCACCTCTCTCTCGTGTTCTTCTTTCTTCTGGGCTGGTGATTCTTTCCTATATTTATTGACACAGTTCTTCAACACGGGATGACTTCTGTTATTTCAATGCCACGGTCCAATAACGGTCCACTCTCTCCCATCAAAATCCTCATATTTTATCTCACAGGCCGTTTCTGCTCGATTCAAATCTCTGGGCATATTCGGCGACACTGTTGAACACTGGTTTCTGCAGAACACAACGCTTTCTCCATTCACGGTCACTCCACCAAGTTCGGAAATGACATCCGTTCCAGGCACAACATCTATATGATTAATAGGGCTGTCAAAAAAGTAACCTAAAAATCAGAAAAAAGTAACTTTATTTTCGAGAAAAAGTAACCTAAAAAAGTAACCTAAAAATAACCTATGAGTTTTAATGTTATTATCACATTTGCATCGCTATATCACATGTTTCTCACGCCTTTGCTGATTAGTGCGCTATAGGAAATACACGGTTTGTTTGTGGTTTGTTTGTGAACCTAAAAAGTCACCTAATAACCTTTAAGAAGGTCACCTAAAAATAACCTATTCTTCGTAAAAATAATCTTAAAAAAGGTCAATTTCAGCTTGCAGTTCTGAAGGAAGAAACTTCACCAGTCCTTCTTTTCTATTCTCTTTCCGAGTTGGTACTATTTTTCCACCCTCTCTCCGATCTGGTACCATTTTTACAACAACAAACAAACCACCAACAACAAACAACAACAAACCACCAAAAGTGACTAAATATAGTTTGGCTAACATCGCAAAAAGGAGCATAACCATCAAAATGTAATTTAAAAGTGGAAAGATAATACAAGAGTGAAATACAGTAATTGCAAATGTAAATATTTCAGTAATGGTCGCAATAATGTTTTATATATTGTTATAACGGAACTTTTTATCAAATAGCACTTACTACAGCTTGTATAATAGTGTTGGCGTAAACACTGCATGCGTGAATGCCCCCGTCCTCCCATATGTAGCACCCTGTGCTCACAGTCTTATCAATGTAAAACGTTGGAAAATGGCGCTATCTCACGCTCTGAAAATCACGTGCTAATTCCTGTTCAAGTAAATGCGTACTGTCAAGTGCTACAGTGCAGTATCTGTTAAGGAGAGCTCACACATCGTACTATACCACGCTCCAAACATCTCACGACACCCTCCGGCTCGTGGGCATTTCCTAAAACGGAATGACGCTATCCTGCGTACCCAAAAACGTGTAAATATTGAGTAGCACAGATATGACGGTGAATATCAATTGCTAAATCCTAACAGCAGAATTTTTGAAATTTCATGATCTTGAGACCTAATATTCCATCTCTTTTCCTATTTTATCCTCATATATACCGTTTTTGTACCTCATATCTGCAAAAAGTCACCGAACTTCGTGGTAAACTTACTTAATAACAAGACAAATAACAAAAGGTAACCTGACCCTAAAAATGTAACCTAAAAGCAAAAAAGTAACCTAAAAGCAAAAAAAGTAACCTAACGATGAAAAAGTAACTTTTGGTAACCTAATAACTTTTTTAATAATCATCGTACACCACTGTTTCATGCAGTTTTAGGTAGCTTATGAAAAAGTGACCTTTAGGTGAAAAAGTAACTTTATTAACTTTTGACAGCCCTAATGATTAACAATTTCATCAATCACCATTGCCCGTATTCTCAGACGACTTCCATTAACACACACATTTAGCCATGTCTCACCCCTACATCGCACCCTTCTTCTGTGGAACTCACTCACTGTGCCCCCATTAAAACACCCCCATTCCTGTACGGTTTTACTAGTGACGTTTTCACCATGGTCATTGTACATCCTGTATCCACTAATGCACTCACTCTCTCTTCATCAACAAGCACGTCAATAATCGGCATTTTACAAGATAGCGCCATTACAGAAGTGAATGGATGACTGTTGGCGCACCAGCACCCCTTTCCTCGTTTCCCTGGTTCCTACGGCATTGTTATGACACATGACTTCTCCACCGCACTTGAAACACCTGACCTGACCGCACCTGAAACACCGTCTTTGTTTAGTGCACTCGCGCGCCATATGCGGCCCAGCACACTCAAAACATTTCCCGCTGAAACTTGATCTTCGCTCACCTATCTGGGTGTTGGACATTGCAGCAACACAATGTACATCTACTTTTCCTGTGAGCACTCTCGCTCTGGTCAAGATATCGCTCATTGACAGCTCCAAGATGTCCTTAACTTGTTGCAGCTCTTAACTTGTGTTTTCTGCTAGTCCGTTCACAAAGGTCAACTTCAGCATCTTCTCGAGAGCTTCTCCCTTGAATCCGGCTAGCCCAGTCAATCGTCGAATTTCGTTGGCAAACGCGTCCACTGGTCTGTCCATCGCACTTTCATCATTTTCGCATGCGCCACAAACGGGCTATCAGAGAAGGCTTCTTTTAATTTGCTTTCAATTTCATCAGCATTTTTCTTATCTGTTTCTTCCATTTCTAGATATGTAGCGAGCGCATCACCTTCCAAATATAGCGGTAAAAGACTTGCCACGTCATCAACTTTCTGCAGCTTAGAAACCAACCTCACTTTCTTTATCCATGCGACCACGTCGCCATTTCCGCTGAACGGTTTTATCATGCTTTCTGATATTCTGAACACATTGCCGAAATATCTTTTGGTGTTTTTATTACAAAAACAATATTAACAGACACTTCTCACTACGACACCGCAATCCGTTCTCTACAGTGCAGTGCAGTAGTAGTGGTGGGATGCGCGTTGTCTTCGGCTCCCACTTCTGTTTCGTTGTCTTGATTTGTCGTTTTCTCTTCTTTCTGTTCACTGCCTTGCTTGTTTTCAGTCCACTAATTTGCTTTTTTCAGTCTGATTTCTTCTTATTTAGTCTGATTGTTCCTGATCTTTTTCCTTTCACTCCACAGTGCTCTCATAAAGTATGTTCTAATTTCGGTTTCTTGTGGCGTTAGCTCCTCAAATCCTAGTGTAATTTTCAGTTTTTCTCGGGTACTTTTTCCATTTATTTCGTTATAGAATGTAAATTTTACTCTGATATAATGTAAACATTCAGTTAGGAAATGCTCCAGAGTTTCTGTTTCACAATCATATACAGGGCACTTTGTACTCTTCCCTTGAAATCTTCTCCTCCAGTTAAGGTCTGATGTGTTCGTTCTTCCCCTCACTAGCAGCTTGGAGTTATCGGTGTTGTCGATCCATTGCTCTTCTTTTATGCTTCTTTTATGTTCCCGGTAGATTGTTAAGGTAGACTTGTTTTCCATATCCTCTAGCCAGTTCTTGGTGTCCCATTCTTTGACTTTTTATAATGTTCTACTTCTTTTATTGCTGTATGTCTGTGATTCTGAGTTCCAAAGTATTCATGTATTTCCTTAGCGTTTTGATCCATGGATTTTTGCCTTCCTGATATTCCGCTTGAAACACTTTTCTTATAAGTTCATATCTGTCCTCTTCCAGCAGGCGTTTTGTGAATAGAATTTTAATCTTCATGTCCCTGGCCTTACTTGATGTAGCTCCAACTTCTCCTCTCAGGGCGCTGCTGTGTAGGTTGGTAGTTGTAGTATAGTCCGGTAAACTGAATTTTCAATACTTTGTAGGGTATTTAGATCTTTTACCGTAAATTCCTGCAGTTCGGCTCCATATAGTACTGTGGCTAGTCCCAATCCCTTCCAGTAGCTCTTGCCAATCATTAGTCTGTTGCAGCTTCTTGAGACAATGCTATACGTCATGTTTGACATTTTCCTCGCCCTCTGCAGTCTCTCGGGCTTAAACTCGGCAAAACATTTATTTTTGTTGGTGATCTTAACTCCCAAGTATTTTATGTTTGTTGTGACTTTGATATTTTCTATATTTTTCGGCTCCTGCGGTTCATTAAAAATTAGTATGTTACTTTAATCTTTGTTGATGGTAAGTCCATATTTCCAGCAATTTATTGCATACACTTAATGCATTACGTAGCTTCTTGTATTGTTTGTGTCTTGTATCTTGGGTTTAGTCCAAAAAGTATGGTGTTATTACAGTAGTAAAGTTGTACATATTTCCTGAGACAATTATTACACCAATTTTCACTTTTTCCAATGCATTTTCATCTATTTTTCTTGTTATTTTACAGGCTACGTGGTGAGTAGTTAATTGACAACCTGGATAGTGCATTGCCGGCGGGTGTTCAGTGCAGCGATGCCGAGTGGTGGGGCCGCGCGCTTGCTGCTGCTGGCAGCCCTGTTGTTTGTCTCTGTGTCGGCCGGCGAACCCGCTACTGACGATGTGGACGATGTGATGGTGGAGACTGAGGTCGGTTCTGCCTGTGTTATGCTGTGTCAGAATGCAGACTGCCGCACGGGCGCTCTCGCATACACACACACACACATACAGCACGCAATTGTGCAAATTCGCCTGTACACAAGCTGAAGTGTAGTATAGCAATGTGGTGTTGTTTGATCCAGTGAATGAATATACATTCACTATACTGTCGTCAAACAATTTCTTGCAGAACGTCGAAAATAAAGCAGTGAATAGGACATCGTACTTACAGTTATAAATGTGTATGTTTGTGTGTTGATTTGTGTTTGCATGTTCATCGTATATTTGTGAGTGTGCATTTGTGTATGTGTGTGCGTGTGGGACCAGAGTGACGACAATGAGCCGACAGAGCAGGTGTCGTACAGCTCGCCCGTGCCGCCGGTCAACGCGCACTACGCCGAACACTTCGACAGCGAGCCGGCAGTCGACCGACGCTGGGTTCGCTCGACCGCCAAGAAAGACGACGCCGACGAGGCTATTGCCAAGTACAACGGTCTGTGTTGCTGGTGTATTTACACGCCAACCATGTCGCACCAGATAGACTGACTGCTAAACTCACACTGATTCATACACACAAACACATTCACTCATTTCACTCACTCATTCATACACACCAACACATTCACTCATTTCACTCACTCATTCATACGCACAAACACATTCACTCATTTCACTCACTCATTCATACGCACAAACACATTCACTCATTTCACTCACTCATTCATACACACAAACACATTGACGTTGATTGTGATGTTTATATGCTCAAACGCGCGCCCTTCAGCCAGCTGGTTTTCAAAACGCGTACACAACATACACAACCACACACACGCAAACCCATGCGTGCTTGTGTGTGTTTGGCTGTTTGTGACGTGACAAGTTTGGCTCGTGATGGTGATGTGATGATGATGTGATGGCTCGTGATGATGATGTGATGGCTCGTGATGGTGATGTGATGGTGATGTGATGATGGCAGGCGTGTGGTCGGTGGAGCCGTTATTGCGGCACGCGTTGTCCGGGGACCGCGGTCTCGTGCTCAAGTCTGCCGCCAAACACGCGGCCATCAGCAGCAAGCTGGCGCGACCGTTTCACTTCATCGACAAGCCGCTGGTCGTGCAGTATGAGGTGCATTTTTGTTTCATCATATCTCATCTTGCCTGACTGGATTCTTATTTATCAAACTCTCTACATCTGTTGGGAGCTTCCAGTACATAGGCCACGGCAAGGGGGTTATAGTGTTTGCACTCTTCCCATATCACTGGATTTTCCTGTGAGGAAAAATATCCATGAGTCCAATCGTTTCTGCGTTGTTGACCCATGTGTGTGTGTGTGTGTGTGTGTTGGTGCAGGTGATTATGCAGAACGGTCAGACGTGCGGCGGCGCCTATCTCAAGCTGCTGTCCGACTCGCCGCAGCTCGATCTGGCGGCGTTTCGTGATCGCACCGACTACTCCATCATGTTCGGACCGGACAAGTGCGGCAACGAGAACAAGGTGCGTCGTCGGCAGCGGGCGTGGCCAGGCATTACGGGACGGCACAAATGATTACTGGAATGCTCACTGGAATGTGTGATTTGACGTTGTGTGGGCGTCTGTTCTTAGTGACCGGAAATATGATATGCAAAGTTAACTTGTATGTCAATGTGTGTGTTTGTGTTTGTGTGTGTTGGCGACGGCAGGTGCACTTCATATTTCGGCACCAGAACCCGTTGACGGGCGAGTTCGAGGAGAAGCACGCCAAGCGAGTCACCGAGAAGCTGGACGATGTATTCTCGGACAAGCGGCCTCATCAGTATCGGCTGGTGGTGCGACCAGACAACTCTTTCGAGATCTACCTGGACGACAGAGTCAGTGCGCTACTGCTTATACCTACTATGTTCCGCTCAATGGGTTTTGCATCAGTAGTTGACTGTTTTCCCACTGTGTGCTTTGTGCGTATCTTTTCGTGTTTTGTATGGTTTGTTTGTCGGACATTTACTCGGTTTATGTGGGTGTTCTGACGCTCTGTTTGCTTGGATTTTTTTTGCCGAATTTCAATCATTCTTAACCATCTGCTTTTGGCTGTCTTATTCCCAGCACAGCAGGGAATCAACATGCTGCGTAAGGTGTATCAATGTCTTGGATATTACTTTTATAGTCCACCGTTATTGGCTCGAAGCTGTGCCCACCTCGCACAATGCCATTTTGGGCGAGGTGTAAACGCGAAATGAGCGAACAATGTAGAAATTCGCCATAACATGCTTACATAGATGTGTGTGTGCATGTGTGTGTGTGTGTGTGGTAGGTGATTAATTCTGGCAGTTTACTGGAGGACATGTCACCGCCGGTCAATCCTGCCAAAGAGATTGACGACCCGAGCGATTTCAAACCGAAAGACTGGGATGATCATGAGAAGATCGCCGACCCGGACGCCGTGGTCAGTTCGCCGTGCTTTGTTCGCAGCGTGAAATTAACACAACTATTACCAATCATGGCTGTTTTGTCTCTTGCCTGAGATTCCAGTCTTACATACTTTATTCTATTATTCTTCATACTATATTTATACTCATTCATATTCATTCTATATTCTTCATACTATATATTTTCTTCATACATTCCTTGTTCATTTGTAAACTCAGTCATGTTTTTTCTGATTCATAGTAGTCTATGTTAGTGTAAGTTGATCCCAAGCTAGTTTTGTTTCCCTGAAACTGTGTACTTTTTATGTCTGTTCTAACTTGCTTGCCTCAGTATTGAACATACGTTTCAATTTGTTTTCCTCGTCTTGTCGCTGCAATTATTTCCTAGATCCAAAATCACATACCTTTGAATGTTAGCACATGTTCATGTTGTATGTACGCGTGTACGTGTGTGTGTGTGTGTGTGTGTGTGTGTGTGTGTGTGTGAGACAGAAGCCGGACGACTGGGACGATGAAGCGCCGGCTCAGATTGTCGATATGGACGCCAGTAAGCCGGCCGGCTGGCTCGACGACGAGCCGACCATGCTGTCCGACCCCGACGCCGTCAAACCGGACGACTGGTACCTCTGCTCGCTTTCCCCCACTTTCTCTCTCTCTCTCTCTCGCTGTCTTCCCCGCTCTTGTTTGTCGCCTGGCGCGTAGCTTGCTCTCATTTTCCTGCTCATGTTCACTTTTCTTACACTTTGTTTTATGTACCGCCGTATTTCACTCACCGTTCCTATTATTGTTTTGTGTGTGAGTGCGTTACGCGTGTTCAAGCATGTGTTTCGCCTGCTGGTGTGTGTGTGTGTGTGTGTGTGTGTGTGTGTGTGTGATATCATTTATTGCGCTTTTTACACCTGGCTTTTCAGTATAATTAGTGTTATATCGTACCGAAAAACACACACTCACACTTACACACAACTATCATTTACACACATGTACGTACAACTAGAACAGTATGAAGACAAAAATGATACATATTACTCGTGTGCATGATGGGGGACGTTCAATATATGCATGTGAGTATGTGCGTGTAGGGACGACGAGATGGACGGTGAATGGGAGGCGCCGCTGGTCGACAACCCGGCGTGCAGTGGTGCCGTCGGCTGTGGCGAGTGGACGCGTCCGCTCATCGATAATCCGGCGTATCGCGGCAAGTGGCGCGCGCCTATGATCGCCAACCCGGCCTACCGCGGCAGCTGGGCGCCGAGAAAAATCGCCAACCCGGACTATTTCGAGGATAAGCAGCCGTTCAAGATGAAGTCAATTGTGCGTGCTTGTCCTGCCGCTCTCATCCTCTTTCTCTGTTGCTCTCTCTCTCTCACTCACTTGTTGTTGTATTCGTTCAGTGTGAGCCGTAACTGTTTACTGCTGGTCGATTTGTCTCCATTATAAGGAGTGTTTGAGAATCTACGATATAACTGTGAGTTGCGTTACGAATACAATATAAATGTAACATGTGTGTGTGTGTGTATGTGTATTGTAGGGTGCCGTTGGCTTTGAGCTGTGGACAATGACTGACGGAGTGTACTTTGACAATGTGCTCGTCACCGACTCACTGGTTGATGCACAGCGTTTCTCCGACGAAACTTTCGCTCTGAAAGTGAAACAGCACGGCCTCAAAGAGGTCGGTGTTGTATTGTCATATTTATCTCTGCACATTATTGCACAGTTAGCGTTGTACGCACATGAGAACTGTATGCGGTGTTACGAACAATGCAAGAAGTCGCACTGGCTAACTGTGTCGAAACATCAGCGGTCAATTTGGGTGATTTGAACGACGCCAATTACTGCCCATTCACCTCAAACTTGGCGTTAAATTGCGTGTCTAATATGTGACCGTGTGTGTGTGTGTGTGTGTGTACAGTCAACGTTGGTGAGCCGTTTTATGAAGTACAGCAGCGAGCGTCCCTGGCTGTTTGCCGTCTACGTTCTTGTGCTCGGTGTGCCCGTGCTGTTGGTCATTTCTTGTTGCTGTCCCTCCAAGGTGCGTGCTTAGCTTTCTCATTTCTGCATGCTCGTGCAGCTTAGCTTTCCATTTCTGCGCTGCGTGCAGAGAAACGCTCACCAGATCGCACCTCACCCTGCTCAAGTAAACAACCCCCGTGCACGTGCGTGTGTGTGTGTGATGTGTAGAAGACGCCGACGGCCACCGAGACGCACAAGAAGACCGACGACGTGCAGCAAGACGACGAGCAGACACAAGACGACCGACAGGAGGCCGGCGACGGCGACGAGGCATCATCGTCGGTGCCGATGCAGAAAGACTGCGACACTGTGTCAACCGCCACCACGTCCACCACCACCACGACGACCGATCATGGCGACGGACTCGATGCCAACACCGACCAGCATCAACCAGCTGTCAGTGATTAGTGCACGTGTTCACACACACACACACACACATACACACACACACACACACACACACACACTTACACGAGTTGCAACGGCCTTCAGCATGTGTTGTCGTTTCGTGTTCTTAATCGGTATAGTTATAGTTGGTATTTGCTTCGTGAGGTTTGTGTTGTTTTTTTTAAACTCGGGGTAATTAACTATCAAAGTCTCGAGGCAGGCACGGGCGGGAATATTGGTCTAGCCCAGTAGTATTCTCCCGGCTTTGAAATGAATTGTACTTTATGATTATAATAATCAAAATGAAGCACAGCGAGCGACAAAGACTGCAGGCACTAGACGGTGCTATAGACTGCAAATTACATTCGCCGGAATTGTCCAGGAGTTGGGATGAAAACACGCTCATACACAACACACACGTACATGTATATGCATGAACATGGGGAAATATCTATTTCATTTGCATTCACCAGCTATATTTCACTGTACGTACGTACTTGTATAAGTCGCATAGTTGTTTTTAAAGTGTATTTTATTCTGTCGGTCGACGCTTCGCCTACCAACTTGTTGTGTACTGTGCTTGATTATATTTGGCAGCATGTTCACCAGATGACCTGCTCAAAACTGTTCTGTGTGTGTGTGTGTTAGTCTCAGGAAGACAGTGTGGCCGCTTCGGTGCGAACTTCTCCCAGAAAGCGCCGTTCTCGAGTCGAGTGATCTCTCTCTGTCTGTCTGTCTGTCATGCACACACACAGACGCACAGTTTCTGCCAACTCTAGACTGTTGTCTGGAGCTGGTGCTACAGCGACGGAGACAACAACAATGTGAACAAGAGCACTGCACTGTTCCCAGCAACTTGTATCTCTCGTGTGTGCGTGTTTTGTTTGTGATCGACACAGGTGAATTTGTATCTAGGCGTGTGCGTGTTGGTAGCTGTGTTCTAGTCTTGAAATGGCGCCGAGTCGTAGTAGGAGAACTCTGTCGTGGACTCGTTCGTTCCATAGCATGACGATGTGTGTTTGTTTGGACTGGTGGTGATGTTGGAGCACTGTTGTACACTCATGTACTCTGACCACTCGGTATGTTATTCTGCATAGCCTAGCACGTGCGTTTCATGAGTTTGTGTATGCGTGCATGTGTGCGTGTGCCAATGTTTATCCACGTATGAGTTATATACGCGCACCTGACATTTTTGTTCACCTAAACACGATTTTACACTGTTTTGTTTTTATTGCATAATAAAGCATCGACTTTCGTCCGGAAAATGCTTGTACAGCCGTCAAACACAACCGATATACATGACAAACAGCGAACTGAACTTGAACGGAAAACGCTTGGATATGCACATATCACGTCTCACAACCACACAAAACGTGCACGATCCTGCACATTAGCTGCGAGTATAGAGCGCACTTGAAATGTCACACGTGACACTGCGGCTACATCACGTCAGTTTGACGGCTGCACGTCGCGGTCGAACACGGCACCGTTGACGTCGCCGGCCGTGTCTTCAACGGCGCTCATCAGCCAGTCAGCCTGGTCCTCCGCCTCGAAACGCAACCACCCTGGCACCCGCAAGCCATGCAAAAACACAGAAAATCAAACCACGCACCATCTGCGTGTGCCAACTACAATGCAACTGCAATGCCCTGCCCCTAAAATCCGACCCATTCTTATTGATTTTTCCCTTCTCTACTGTTTCTTCGTTCCTATCCATGCTTGTACACAATGTGTATCGATATCACAGGCTGTGAAATCATTGTGAAAACGAACTGAGTGACCTCTGATTGTCCACGTGTTTGCGTGTGTGCATGTATGTGTGTGTATGTGTGTGTGTGTGTCCCCACCTGTTAAGCCTCCGTTGTCGTGGGTCGTGTGCTGCGTGTCGAGCACAGTGCCGAACTGGCCGACAAACTCGAGAATGTCGGCCCACGAGCCACTGCTGTCTGCCTTCACGCGCACACAACACGCGCCAGTAAACTGCGCCGGCCTGCTGTCGTCTGTGACGTGTGTGACGGCGGCCGAGCTTGCCGCCGGATGCGCAGTCATGGTGTTGTCGGGCGAAGCAGTGGCGCCGACGGAGGCTGATGGCAACCCCGGAAACTGGGACGTATCAGACAGAGCTGGTGGCGAAGGCGATTTCGCAGCACGATACTGCACCGCACTGCGTTCCTCTACCATCATATACGCCCACATACAAAAACCAGCACACACACACACACACACGCACACACACACACACACACACACACACACACACACCAATGTTAAGCCTTGCTGCACGTTGACTATCAAACTTGCTATCAAACTTGAGCATTACTCTTCCACCGCGGCAAAACAAGCATATAAACGCACGCACACACACAGATAAGATATGCATGGACCGTTGGCCTGGTGGTGGAGCAGGGGATCTTCGACGGCACTCACAACCACATCACTCATCAAGCCATGCCACACGCTCGAGGCAGTCGCACCACTCTGCCCGACAATAGCCGGAGCAGATGCTGTTGTAGTGCTGGTGTTGGCCGCACCGCCGCCCGATGACGGCACCAGCAGCAGGTCGCTGTAGTCTACCTGCTCACCGCCGACGCCCAACACGCAGCTCTAAGCGAACACAATGCGCGTACACACACACACAAATCATCAAGCAAACGTTCAAGTATATGAACCCAAATACACACACACACCCAAACACACAGAGCATAGACAAACGTTTGACTCACTCGTTCCACTTGCTGCTGAATGGTGAGACTGGTGGGCGGGGGGTGCAGGCCGACGGCGCGAGGAGACGCGGCTAGTTGCCGACTGCGCTGGACCTGCTGCGACACGATGCCGCGGCCGGCCGGCGGTTGAAAGTCGCGCTGCAGTGACGCCGGCTGCGGCGGCTGTTGGAGCCGACGATGGGAATCGTCGGCTCCGCGCCCGCCCTTGAAACAAATCAAGCAAGTCATTGACACAATGAAAACAACGTCAATTATGCCCTGTCCATACCACAGCAGAGCGGTGAAAAGGGCCAGTAGCACTGTCAGAACATACAAAGTACGCATGGCAGGAAGAACAGATCGATGGAATCTAGATCAGACAACCCGTGTGGAGCTCACTGGTTCAAACATTGAACTACCCCGACTGCACCTTACGCCTTGAAGCTGGCTTGGTTTTGTTCACTAAAAACTACCGCTTGAGTGCCCCGTTTGTGACAGGGCTGTGAATGGCTGACTGCGGTGCTTGGCATGGAGTTTTAACCTGCTGCGACTGCCTGTGTACTCACTTCGTTCTCGAGAAAGCGGGTAGGCACTGGTATCGGACGGAAGTCTTCCGGACGAAAGCCGAGCCCCAAACCCCATTTGCACGTCTCTATAACTTCCCCGCTCACACACCGCGTCGGCTCTTTAGATCTGGCCATGACTGTACCACACACACACACACACAAATACAAACGCTATTTTACGCCCCTGGTGCAGTGACGCGTAGGAGCGTGCCTCCTCAGCTTGGCTGCTGGTGGGGAATTGTTGCAATGCGGCGAATATTAGGGGTCTCCATCCGTACGCCCCTGCCACTCCAACACACGACAAAAGCACAGGTGTGCGGCAAGTGGCGTGAACCACCGCGACTGGTTGCCCTCCTGATCAACACGACCGCTTGACAGAGACCAAGCTGCCTTCGGTTCAGAGAAAGTGGACCAAAGGAGGGAAGCACGAAATAACGGACAAGGAGAGGAACGTGAAAGACCCGTGCTGTGCGATACTATGTACATGTTTCTGACGCAAGATGGTGCCTTTCCCAACAACATACATCATTTCGCAAAAATATCCATCCATTGTTATATTATTCAAATGTGTCATATACTGGTATTTTATGTATAAATAATCAATAACAAATGTGTCATATTCTTTTAATTCGAATTACCTGACTTTCTAGTTTGAATTCGAATTACCTGACTTTTAAGTTCAGTTTTTATTTGGCCGACATAATACAAGATCTCCCAATCTCTTGCGTTATTTCGTGCATAAAATTGGCTGAAACTAGAAACACGATAAACCACAACCTATTCGCCGAATATGGAGAAAGGTCCGAGCGACCGCACACATGTGGTGTCGCAGACATATTAAAAAAGAGGAAGACACGGCGAGAAAGGTCTATCGCAGGCGAGCGCACAAAACCAGCGAATTCTAGCGATCGCCAGTTAACCGACGCTGTGTCGTGTCATATAAGCTCGGTCATGTGACCCTTCACACGGTCGCATTCCCACACACGCGCACAAACGCTCTCAACAGTATAAATGGATATACACAGTCATACTAGTCCAATAGGTTACTATCATCATCATTGACATTTATTTGTATAGCGCACATTATAACACACGCGCGAAAAGACAAATCTTGGAGCAAAAATAGAAACAAATAGCTAAGACACGCCGCTCAGGGAAAACAAATATACTGACATATTGATTGAAACTATATATAAATAAGTATAAAATAAATAAACAAATATGTTGAAACAGTGTTGACTGAGTAGTGTAGTGAAGCACACCCTGGTGTAGTGATTAGCACACCCGCCTCACAAGCGGGAGGACCGTGGTTCGTAACCCGGCGGAGCAGAATTTCATTGGGCGAATTCTATAATCCAACAACCCCTGTCCACCCAGCAGTAAATGATGGTACCAGATGGCAGTCAAGTGTTGTGCCATGCATTCTGGGGAGGTGGCCCTCTCTAATACGTCTTACGTCCATGTGACGCCATAGCGTGGAGAGGGTCGGTTCTGCGGTGACAGCGAGCTGCACGGGGCACACCTGTGTGTGTTCATAAGCTTCGGCTTCTTCCCGTGTACCTTTCATTGAAACATGGCAGTAACACACATACATACAGATAGGACACAAAAGTTACCCAAGACTAGCTCACATAGACATACTAGCTCTCTTGACATAAATACATACCAGACACACACACAAAAACGGGCGAAACGTAAACACAACGGGACACACTGACACAGGTCCGCAAACATACAAACGCCCAACTGCAAATAATCAACGAAAACCCCACACACAGGGGCCGGATAAACCGTGTATTGTGGGCTGAAACGCGCCCGCACACTACGGAAGCTGTGATCAATACGATCCGATCTTAAAACGCGCGTTAAGTTACCATCACGTAACACACAGCACGTGGAAGCACTAGAAGCGCACAAGAAAGTGTAAATGATATTCCAATTCCTGATAGTAGATTCATAGGTGAAGAACTACGGACTTGTAACTTTAATATCGAGGAAGTTAAAAGGACAAAAAATAGTCTCAGGGATAACTCGGCCCCTGGACCGGATGGAGTTCATCCTAGGCTGCTCAAGGAGTGTGGTGACATCTTGGCATACCCTCTATGGGATGAATTCAAGTCATCTCTGTCCAAGGGAGATGTACCAACAGACTGGACCAAGGCCAATGTCTGCCCTTTTTATAAGAAGGGGGGCAAGACTAATCCCGGGAATTATCGGCCAGTAAGCCTGACATCAGTTCCTTGCAAAGTATTTGAAAGGCTCTTAAAGAAACGGATGATAGAACACCTAGAAAGCATTTAGCTGCTCAGGAGCTGGCATCATGGTTTTAGAGCTGGAAGCTCTTGTCTAACCCAATTATGGGAATACCTCGGGGAAGTTGAAAACGTCATAGATGAAGGTGATAGTGTGGACGTTGTGTACTGGGATTGTAGGAAGGCTTTTGATACAGTTCCACACAAGCGATTGTTGGTCAAGTTAGAAGCACTTGGAGTGGTGGGCGAGGTCTCAAGATGGGTACGTGGATTTTTGTGTGACCGAATGCAGAGGGTTAGTATTAGGGGTAACTCCTCAGACTGGCTACGAGTAAGGAGTGAGGAGGGGTCACACAGGGAAGTGTTTTGGGGCCGACTCTGTTCCTGGTCTACATCAATGACTTGTTGGATTCTACACAGTCAAATGGGAAACTCTTTGCTGATTATGCCCAGATTTATCGGACAATAAAAAGTAATGATGATGCTGTAATACTGCAAAATGACCTACATAGACTGAAGGAGTGGACTCAGAACTGGCTGCTACAGTTTAATGATTACGAGCGAGCGATAGCGAGCGAGTTCATACTTGGTGTTACTAGAAAAATGAGTATGAGCGGCCCGCCGGCCGGCCCGCCGGCCGGCCGTGGTCACGCTTTTCAGAGGCTTATATCTCTGGAACCATAAGTCCGATTAACATGCATGTTTTTTTGTTGGGTAGCCTCATCTTTCCTGCCGCGGATGAGACCAAGCCGAATTATGTCAGTGCCCACTGTGGCACGTGGCACGTCCCAAATGCCCTCCTACTTTTTCGAAAAACACTTTTTACCCATTTTTCAGAGGCTTATATCTCTGGAACCATAAGTCTGATTAACATGCTTTTTTTGTTGTTGGGTAGCCTCATCCTTTCTGCCGTGGATGAGACCAAGCCGAATCATGTCAGTGCCCAGTGTGGCACGTGGCACGTCCCAAATGCCCTCCTACGTTTTCGAAAAACACTTTTTACCCGTTTTTCAGAGGCTTATATCTCTGGAATCATAAGTTCGATTAACATGCATTTTTTTTGTTGGGTAGCCTCATCCTTCCTGCCGCGAATGAGACCATGCCGAATTACGTCAGTGCCCACTGTGGCACGTGGCACGTCCCAAATGCCCTCCTACGTTTTCGAAAAACACTTTTTACCCGTTTTTCAGAGGCTTATATCTCTGGAATCATAAGTTCGATTAACATGCATTTTTTTTGTTGGGTAGCCTCATCCTTCCTGCCGCGAATGAGACCATGCCGAATTACGTCAGTGCCCACTGTGGCACGTGGCACGTCCCAAATGCCCTCCTACTTTTTCGAAAAACACTTTTTACCCGTTTTTCAGAGGCTTATATCTCTGGAACCATAAGGCCGATTAACATGCGTTTTTCTTTGTTGGGTAGCCCAATCCTTCTTGCCGCGGATGAGACCATGCCAAATTATGTCAGTGCCCAGTGTGGCACGTGGCACGTGCCATATGCCCTCTTATAACTTAGCAGAAAACAAAGTTTTGACAAAGTTTGACAACGACAAAGTTTGATTACATATGATAGCTTCGCGCTCGCTCGTTCATCGCCGAACACGGCGCCTTACTGGTGATAAATGTACGGTCATGCATATTGGTAAACGTAACCATGAATATGAATACTATCTGCGGCAAAATGTTTTGGAGGAAACAAGAGAGGAAAAGGATATTGGCGTTGTCATTACTGATGACCTGAAGCCCTCGAGACAGGTAGCAAAGGCAGCAGCAAAAGCCAATTCGATGTTTGGTCTAATAAAGAAGACTATGACATGTATGGATTCAGAAATGCTACTCAAACTCTATAAATCACTGGTTAGGCCTCGTCTTGAATACTGTGTTCAGGCCTGGTCGCCGTATACACAGGGTGACATCAAGAAGCTTGAACGAGTGCAAAGGAGAGCCACAAAATTAGTTCCATCACTGACATACCTTACTTATGAAGAAAGACTTCATCATTTGGGACTCACTACCTTGGAAGAGAGAAGAACCAGAGGAGACATGATTGAAGCTTTCAAAATTGTGAAGGGATTTGATAAAGTTGGAGATGGAAATTTACTACGAGTAGCACCGAGAGATCAGTTCTTGGAAACAAGAGGACATAGTCTGAAGCTTCTTAAGCCACGGCATAGAACAAGCAAAAGAAATAAGTTTTTTACATTTAGACTGTTAGACTGGTTGTTAGCAAGCCGTCTGATTTCCTGAGCTTGAGTACCTCTTCTTTTACTCGGGTCTTGCTACGGGCATATGCAAAGAATGGCCGGGGATTATTTCCTACCTCCATGGATAGTTGTTTCTCAAATCGGTATTTTGCCTCTCTCACTTCGCGTGTAGCGTCATTTCTTATTCTGCAATAATTCCTGTACCTGGCTACTGTTCTTCTCTGTCTGTAATGCTTCCAGGCTTCTTCCTTTTCTCTGATTTTTCTCATTACTCTTGCTGTCATCCATTTGGGCTTTGTCTTTGCATTGAATGCTAATTCTCTCTGGAATCGCACACAGTCTTCTAAGACCCTACTATATTGACGAAGAAAGACACTCCATTTATATTCCGTATATTTGTCCTTTAGTTCTTGCTTCCATTGCACGCTTCTGAACATGTTGTTTGCTCTCACGTAATCTCCCTTATAGAAACACCTTTTGTTATTTTGAGGATCCACACTCGGTATACCCTCAACCAAAAAATTAAAAGTTAGCACACTGTGGTCACTCTTTCCTATTGGTGGTTTATATTCCATGTTGTCTATTTCTATGTCATCATTGGTGAAGACTAGATTAAGTAGAGATGGGTTATCACAACCTCTTGCTCGGGGGAACTCTTTAACATGTTGATAAAGAAATGCGTCTTGACTAGTTTCCAAAAATTTGGCTTGTTCACTCTCTTCCCCACCTTCCACACAGTTAATCTCCCTGAAGTTATAGTCACCACAGATGAGTCTTTGTTGCACATTTAAATTGCCCATAGTTAGAATTGTCTGCCGTATGCTCTCATAGTACTATTGAGATGAGGTTGGTGGTCTATAACTGCAAGCCAACAGTATTATATTCTGTCCAGTTTCTACCAAACAACACACCGTTTCATTACATGCCCATACATCATCCATGTATTGTGTGGCCGTTATGTCTTTTCTCACAAGAATTGCCACACCACCACCGATACCTCTTTGTCTGTCCTTTCTGTATACATTGTAAAAATTACAATCAAAGCAAAGAGCAGATGGGTCATGAACACTTAGTTTAGTTTCTGTAATAAATATAATGTGGGGTTCTTCCTTATTTACAATTACAGCTAACTCTTCGCTCTTCTGTACGGTACTAATACCGTCAGCATTTGTATATATACACTTCAGCTGTTCTATGCCACTGGGGCGTGGCCTTCTGCTTGTTCCTGTGGCTGTGTGTTGTGCTCGATTTTTATTAACCTCAGCCTTCCTCTGGTTGTTATCCACTTTTTTCCCTTATTCCAGATTCATTGAGTTCCTTGTTCCTGTTGTCTCGTTCATTCGCTAACTCTGCCTGCTCCTTCCTTTCCTTGAATGTGCGATCTGGCAATATCTGAATATTGGCAGATATTCCTCCAACATTGGCTTTTTCTTCTTTGTTCCTCTTGATAATCAGAGTTGTGAACAATTGGAATAGTCTCACAGAGGAAGAAGTCAGCAGTACCAGAGTTAATGGATTTAAAAACAGTTATGACCAGTTTGAGACTACAAAAAAAAACACAGAGAAGAGGCATCCTTCCTCCTGTTTCTTCAACTATTCTGACACATACTGGTCCCTGCGGTGAGTTCTCGTCTTTTTCTCGACTTGAAATTTCTGATGTCTGCTTACTCATTTCTTCATCAAAAATTTCCCCTTCTCCTTCTGATCCGATCAATTTTCGCGCCATCTCTGATTGTATTCATCTTCTTGCCCCCTATTTTCTTTATATTATCAATACATCTTTTCTCCATGGACTCTTCCTCCCTTCAAAACATGCTGTTGTTCGCCCTGTGCTAAAAAAAACCTTCGCTTGATCCTGCTGTCCTTAATAACTACCGTCCTATCTCTCTCATTAGTTTTCCCTCAAAAATTCTCGAGTCGGCTATCCATTCTCAACTCTCTCGTTTTGTTAACAAGGCACTTCATAAATTCCAGTCTGGCTTTCGACCTTCTCATTCTACTGAATCTGTTGTTTTATCTGTACTTGATTCTACTCTTTCTCAGTTTGCTTATGGTCGTTCTGTCCTCCTTGTGCTACTTGACTTGTCCTCGGCTTTCGATCTCGTTGACCACAATATTCTCATTGCTGACCTATCCTCACTTGGTGTTTCGTCCTCAGCTCTCTCCCTTCTCCAATCCTACCTTTTGAATAGATCATTTTCGGTTAGCTTCAACTCCTCATCTTCGGTTACTCTTCCTCTTTCTTCTGGTGTTCCACAGGGATCAGTTCTCGGACCCTTGCTATTTAACCTCTATATGTCCTCTCTATGCCCTATCCTCGAACGCTACTCGCTTAGGTTTCATTTATATGCTGACGATATCCAATTTCTCATCCCATTTCCCCTTCCATCTTCCTCGTTTATTTCTGATGTTATCGCTGATATTGAGTCCTGGGCTTCTTCCCGATGTCTTCTCCTGAATCGGTCCAAGTCTGAGTTCTTAGTCTTTCATCCTCCTAGAATTTCACCTCCACTTCTTCCATTTCCAGTGTCTGAATCTGTACGTAACCTTGGTGTGATTTTCGATTCTTCTGTTTCGTTCTCCTCTGATATTTCCTCTGTTGCCAGGACCTGCCATCTTATTCTTCGCTCACTATATCCCATTCGCCCGTTTCTTGATCGTCCGTCTGCTATCAAACTTGTACTCTCCCTTATCTTTTCTCGGATTGATTACTGCTGTTCTTTGTACTTTCATGTTCCTCGATATTCTCTCCGCATTCTCCAGCGGGTCATCAACTCTTCTTGTCGTTTTGTTCTCTCGCCCTCTCCCTGTCGTCATACATCTCAATTTCTGTTTCAGTTTCGTTGGCTCCCCATTATTCCTCGTATTCATTTTCGTCTTTGCTGTATTATTTTTAAACTTATTCACGATCCTAGTCAACCCTCTTATCTTTCTGGTCTCCTCACTGTTGCTACTGCCCCTTCTCGTCATCCTCACCCTCTTGTCTGCCATCGAGCCTTGAACGAATCATCTTGGTATTCGAAGTCTTTTTCTTTCTTTGCTCCCCGACTATATAACTCGCTTCCTCGTACTGTTCTATCAGCCACTTCCTATTCCTCATTTCGTTCGGCACTCTTTAGATACTTATTTGAATTATCATTTGATTCCACTTCTCTCACCCTTACTTCGTATGCTTCAGTCTGATTTCTTACGCCTGCTCTTACCTTTTCATCTACTCGCTATTTGTGATGATTTAATTAAGTCTTGTTCCCTTTTGTCAGTTACTCTTGTGCTTGTTCGTGTTTTGTGTTTATATTTGAATATTTTGGCTTATCTTGCTGTTTAACGCGCGTGTGTTTTTGATATGCGCTATACCAAATAAATGTTGTTGATGTTGTTGTTGTTGTTGGCATCATATATGAGCTATGACTCTTTTGCCTCTTTACTATCACTAAGGTAAGCAATAAGCAAGAAGCACTTCATTAGTGGATAATCAACAAACTCAGTAATTCAACGTGAGGCAACGTCAAACTAACCTTAGAAAATAATACAACACAGCCAAAATACAGTTGCATGTGCTATATTGTCAGTTAAAGCGAATGAATGAACGAATCAGCAATTTCCTCATGGTGTATATATCAGTCAAAAGCAGCACAAGCCGGAAACGGATTCGTTGCATCGCATGTGAATTTAGTTTGTTTTCGTGTATTATTTGTTTCTCCTGTTTCTGTTGATACGGGCAAATGAATGAGCGAATGAAAAATGAATAGAATAAACGACGTTCACATACAATCGGGTTGAAAATGCTCGAGTACGAGATACAGCACAAGACGTATAAAAACAAAAACATGTTTTGATCTAACAACGTCTCGTTGACAATTATTCTTAGGAATTTATTTACACTAATCCCTTTGAAACGAGGAATATAGATTAAGCGTGACTATGCTTGTATGCTTGTGAATTTTATTAAAACTACGCAGAAAGTTCATTTTCGAATGCCGAACAACAACGAGTTTGGACACTACTGTGTAGTCTGTTGTATTGAGATTGGAGTGAGTCTGTTGTATTGAGAGTGTAGTCTGTTGTATTGAGAGTGGAGTCTGTTGTATTGATTTGGTGCTGGGTCAATGCGAATGGGTATTCAATGAGTTGCCCATGTAGCGCGGTTAAAGTGTTTTTTTCTTGATAGAATTTATCGCTTGAAATGGTTGGGTATGAAAGTGCGGTTGAGATGCTGTGCAAACAGCTGCAAATTGGCTTAAACTGTCGTTTGAATGGTGATGTTTGGTGTCCACCGCCGCTTAATGTACCAGGTAGCATGCGAGCTATTATAAATGATCTGGCTTTACCTCCAGAGCTTTTGTCAGCCATCAAATATATCCCTAATCGCAGGAGTATGTGTGTCAACTCATTATTGGCATCATTGTCTGACTCCTATGATTCTGAGCCTACAGAAGATTACGACAATGTTTTATGGAATCAGAGCAGTGTCGGCGTTGGTCATTTTCTAGGCGGAAATTCACCTCGACGTGTATTGAATTCACACTCACGCTGTCGCTTCTCGATGTCCAGTTATGACACCAAAAGTAAATATCGGACGGCATCTACGGCCCCGGTGAGTTGACGCAACTATTGCCGTATGAAGGCGATTGTGGATCTATATTTTCTCTCTTGCATGACTGGTACATTCTCAATATTTAAATTGCGTAGACGTATCTGCAGTATATGTAATACCAATTTTGCTCAAGGGTTTATTTTAGCAATAAGTATTGTGATAACTATTGAAAAGCTGCTGTGATTCTTTGTTTTTTCATATTTATGATTTAATTATTCAAACAAATGTGTGGAATGCATTATTTTCTAGTAGAGACTAGAAACACGTTATAATTGGTATATAGATATAATATAGTCACAGGTGAAGGGCGCAATAGGAGTAGAATAGTGTTTTGGCATTTGTATTTTCATGACATAATGCACGTTGCTGGTTGTTAATAATCAAATTATTTCGAATTTACGGATATTTCAAGTTTCAACCTTGAATTTTATGAAATTTTCGAGACCAATAAGTGTCTGATTCAGATTTATTTCGAATTTAGATATTTGAATTTGCATTGTCACCCTATATGTTTTCAGCAGTGCATTTTGGCTGCTGATACAGTTCTTCTATCATACACCATGAAATTCAAATATACTTTTTTTCCAGGTGTACATCGTTGTGAAGAAATCAAAATCTTCGGGTCGCAATCCGAAGTCGTTTGTCTCCAGCTTTTCGCATGAGAGGACCAAAGAGCTGAAGCGTCAGACTCATCGAAACCCGAAAAGTGCGGACAATACCTGCAGTGCTACATATGGAGCTACAAGTAACTCGACGAAAAGCCAAATGAAAGCTTTGTTAACATCTACAAGGATTAATGAAAGTCCATGCAAGGGGTTTTCAGATTCTAAACGCATTCGAAGATGCAAATATGCTAGTGAATTTATCGAATCGCGCTTATTTTTTACCATGAGACCAGATAGGGCTCACAAAATCCGTAATAGGATCCGTTCGAATAATCATAATTCAGCTATAAATTTTAATTTACCTTGGCCAGTATCAGGTGATCTGCACTGTTTGCGTCATAATGATAGATACGTCAGTTTTGTCAAACAAGCGTCAGCAAAGTCGAGTCATCTGAAGCGGACCATACCTACTGTGCCGCCTTTTTTTAATGATAACGTTGAGGCAAAGTTATTAAGGAAGGAGATGTCGGTTCAGTGCTGCGAATCCGAATTCCCACTGAAAGATAGATCTGTATGCGGTGAAGGTTTGGGTGCCAGCAATGACACCGCCCAACCTTATCATTCCATCAACGCTGCAAGTACTAACCCAACGACGTTCAAGGATGCAGCTCTTCAAACAAGTCTTGACAATGCAGAGGACGAACTTAATGTTACAGCTTGCACGAAAGGTCATGTTTTACCCGAAGATTGTTGTGATTTTGCAAATCAAGATCGAGCCACTCAAACAGAAGTCCGTCTAATTAATGGGAATGATGCTTCCTATGGATATGAGTCGCGAGTCATGGAACCAGGGGTGTCATTTTCTGTCAGTGAAAGTGCGCTTCTTCCCCAAAATACATCAATGGTCATGCAACCTTGTATCATTCGTTCCACACCTACGCTTCCCTCAAGGATACCTAATTCTATGTCGAATGATACAATATTGATTGGCGGCAATATAATCCAGTATTGCGATCAACCAGATGGCTCAAGTCCACATTTTGATTCATCTACAGAGCCAAAACAGACGGGGCGTGATGATGCTACTTGTCAAAGCCAGCCATTACTGTCTAACAACACCAGTGATGTTGCTTCTTGCAACTCTCATTCATCGAGAAGTTCACAATCGCACCAAGAGTGTCATGATCAAGATGATAAGGAAGACTCGGTCGATGTTTTGCTGCCAGGTGAAGTTATCGTAGGTGACAGTGCACAGTGTTTACAGCCAAATGCTGAATTCACCGCTCACACAGAATGTTTGCATACTTGTGATATGAAGACACACACGACCAGTGTGTCGGTGGATAATCAGATAGCCGGCGCAGACTCACCGAGTTCAATCAGCTGTCTCTTGCTAGGTCAGAACCGAAAACTGGTGACATCTGGTGAAAACTTGAGTGGAAAGATCTTGGTCGATGGTTGCTTTCAACGGTCATCTTCCAGCAAAGCAAAGTGCTATAATATCGGGCAAAACGGAACTATAAATACGCCAATCGAAACCGATGTTTTTCATTTGGATGATTTACGTATGAGTAACGAAAACATTTCTTCCGGAGCTGGGGAACCACTAGATAAGAGAAAGGTTTATAATAACCACTCTAACTCTCTATCTAACGTAGGTAGTCATGCGTCCGAAACTTTGCACGCCATGGAGTCCGCACTGCCGCTGCTTGGTGAAAAAACTGTACGCTTTGAAAGTGCGGTAGATTGTGTAGTGATATCCAATAGTAACTCGAGTTATCTGGAGAGCACTGGCGACGATTCTACTGGTTCTGAAAATTATGTATCTTCGCCATGTTCTGACTCAAATCAGTGCAGTCCAATCACCCCGTACAAGGTGTATCGCCTTCAATTGGAAAATGTTCGGCGTATGCTCAATGAATATGCTTCCTAGATAATGTTACGCGGTTCCTTGTTTACATTGCTCACGTGCTCCATATTTTGTCATGTCTGGGTTATCATTATACTTATATATTGCTCAATATGCTTTATTATGCTAGTCAGAATATGATGTGTATTGAATTAGCATGTCCTAGTCATTTGTTATATGTTGTGTGATCTCTCATGTTCATTTGTGTCACAGTTCTTATGCGATTCGATTCCGTGTTAGCATTCGCCTGATCTATTTCGTCATGCTATATAGCATTCGCCTGATTTGTTTTGTCGCGGAAATATATTTTCAGTTGTTGTTGTGTACCTGTTCCTTTCTCAAGAACTCAATTTCGAGTGATAAACTAAAAATTCATAATTTACGTGTTCAATTTAGGTAAAAATAGCCCACGTAAAGTTAATCTCGGTGGACAACTTTTCCTGTATCAGTGGTGTCTTATGTGTGCGGTTTGTGACCGGTTATTCAGGAGGTTTAAAATTTATGAGCAATTATGCAAATATTTTTAGTAGCATAATGTATGTATTATGCCGCATGATTCCATAAATATGACTTTACGTGCATCGAAATTATTCTTTTATTTTTTTTGTTCGAGACAAGCCCTGCGGGGTGTTTCAGCGGCATCTTTTGGGGAGGCTTCGTTTATACCTTGGTTTTCAATTATGTATCGTTGTTTTTCCGACTAGTGTTTGTGATATAAAATGGTTGAGAGTAGTATTTCAATGTTAATAGCTGGAGACTGCTTGGCTGGCGATGATTATTGTGATTTCACTTTGGAGGACCAGAATCAGCTTGTGGTAGCCAAAGGTGTTTCTCCGTCAGCTCCATCTGAATTCAACCCTCGAATTGGTAAGAATGTTTGCTTCATTGTCGCTGCCATACTTATTAATGACAAAAATGAGGTACTTATGATACAAGAGGCCAAGAGCTCTTGTGCTGGTCAATGGTATATTCCTGCTGGCAAAGTGGAACCTGGCGAGAGTTTGCAGGCGGCTGTGAAGCGCGAGGTGCTAGAGGAGACCGGGCTCGAGTTCTGTCCATCCACACTGCTGATGGTGGAGACTGCTGGCGGCACTTGGTTCCGTTTTATCTTGACTGGCTCAGTGACCGGCGGTCGGCTCAAAACTCCGGCCGACGCCGACTCCGAGTCGCTGCAGGCGCAGTGGGTGGCCGATATCGGCTCGCTGGACTTGCGTGCCAAGGACATTCACCAGCTGATAGAGCTGGCGCACAGCCACCGTCGCAGCGCGCCTGGCACCTGGCATGCACCCCGTCTGCCGTGTGAGAAACATCATTCGCGACTGCTGCTGCGCGTTCTGGTGTTTGCACGTGCGCGCGCCGACAACGCCGTGCACGTGCTGATGTCGGAGCGGACGCGCCTGCACGTGCCCGCCTGCGAGCTGTGTCCGTCGCGCAGCGTGCACTCGACGCTCAAGAAGTTCATGACGGAGATATTCGGCGCCGACCTGCCGCCGCACCGGCCGGCCGGCGTCGTGTCGGTGGAGTTTGCCGCGTCGACCGACGGCGCCCAACAGCAGCCGCCGCCGCCGGACGGCTTGTGCTTGACGCTGCTGGTGCCGGTGCGTGCGTCGGTCGAGGAGGTGCACTTCATTGACAAGTACCAGTGGGTGAGCGTGAGTGCGGCGCTCGGTCACAAGCTGGCCGCCATGCTCGCCAAGAACATGACGCTGGCTCTCAATCAAATTCGCTGATTCGGCCGTGTGATAGCGCCACTGTCGCCTGCCCATTTATTTTTCAGCCATATTTCACTGCAGCTCGTGCTGCCACATTGTTCATGTTCTGGTTGGATCCACGCTCGCACGCGCATACAGCACACATACTCTATCGATAATGTTGTTTTCAGTGTTGAGATTTTATAGACGCTAATTTAGATTTATTTAATCAATGTAAATCATCCGTGTTACGTTCAGACGAATTTTTATTAGTTTTTATCATCTATTGGATACGTTTTCATAAATAAAGGAATATTTTTGATACTCAATGGTGTTAATGTTGTAATGTACCCGTCGTTTATGAGACTTTGTCATTTTATAAATAAGTGTATCCCTGGGATTCTGAGCATGATCATTTTTGCTAATTGTTATCAGGCTGAACAATTCATTCTCTCAAGGTGAAAAATTTTCAGCTTCAAATTATCTCTGTACCCTTGATTTGATTATATATTCGACAAACAATTATTCCTAGTATTATCCCTTATATAATTATTCATGACATGATCTCATATAATTATTCTGACCTCAATCATGACCATTGCCGAGTGGGCTGAAATATTTTCTGAAACACACGTCTGACCTCTATCTCTATAGATGGTCCAGACAGCATGTCGCCTGAGATTAACTAGCTGTAAATGCCCATTTCACCCATTAATTTCTTTTTCAGGTTATTTTTTTATCAAATTCGGTCCAAATTCGGTTCAGCACCATTCGATTCCTCTTCGAAACTCGACTAGGGGATTTTGCGCAGAGTATTAAGCTTTTTATAATAACATCGATGTAATTGTAACATGATATATAAAAAAGTGTGTGCGTATACGGAATTGATTCTAGAAATTGTGTAACTCTTTAGAGAATCGATTCTCACAAAGGGAAAACTTATTTAAACCTATTACGCTATATGGTTGTTTAATGCAACATATAAGCGAGCGGCTTATCTATCTGAGTGTTCCCAACTGAACCTGATCAAATTCTTCTAGCCGCTAGTCTGCATAATTGCCGATCAAGTCGAGTTAGCCGAAACAATTTAGGCCAATGAATACTGAGCGAACTTGACGTTGCTATGTGCATTATGATGTCATTAATTAACGCCGCGATGACGGATTGAGTGCTGCATGTGCGACTGTCGCGCACGTGCGATATTGAGCTTGATGTGGAGCAATGACCTTGGCCGACCGACCGACAGCCACTCGCCGCCCCATCGATGTATTGCCAACTGCCGCAGGCTGTGTGACCACCTGTAACTAAATTTTTCTCGCTAGATGTCACCACTGTCAATTTATTGATTCTGCGTCGCGTTGTGCATATTGTGACGGCCGACTACAGAGTCCCTTATGTGTGTCTCTCGCTGTGTTCGTCTGTCTGTCTGTCTGTCTGTCTCTCTGTGAGTGGTTGTGTGATGGGGGAACACACGGTTGGGATTGAGGGGGGTGAAATTCATCATGCTATCGCGCGCGATCGATAGCTACGGCAGTTTTGTGGCGTTAGTTGTCAGGTGTGGTTGTGTTTCATGTGTGTCTGTCTACTGCGTGGTTTGTTGGACCACTGACTCTGTGTTTTCAAGTGTCACGCGGTCATGCTGCTAGGGGTCGTTGTTTTCCCGTGGCAGTTTGTTCACATTGTGCTGTCTGCACCTCACAAAAACAGGTGGGTCCGTTTTGCACGAGTCCGTCTTTCTTAAGTACTGTGTCTTGACTGCTGGCTGTTGAGTACCGAGTTTGAGGTATTGAGTTGTGAGTACTGAGTCGACCTTACTGAATCATGAGTAATGAGTCGGGAGTAGTGAGTTGTGAACACTGAGTGGCCAATTGTATTTATATCAGTGTTTCAATTTCAATTGGCATCGCGACTGTTGGTGTGTTTGGTAGCAAGTCTGATTAGTGCGCTTTGATACAAACCCGTAGGCGCACCAAGTCGGAGGGCTACGCGGGCGGTGGTCCAGTGGTCCGTGGGGAATTGCCCCACTGGTGGATAATAGAGGGGTTACCAAGTGGATAATTCAAGGTTGTACAGAATGACAAATATGTGTTTTTATCAATTCGAATGTTTTACACTGAATTTGTGTATACGTCTGTGCATAAATTTATATGCGCTCAATCGTTTTTTCTGCTTCAGTCTTTTTCTCCTACCATATTTTGGTTTTGATTGCGTAATTAAAATGAATTGATATTGGTTGCGAAAAAAATTGTAGTTTGCCTTGTCTGGGTTATTTTCTCGCGGTTCACGTAGTACAAGTGTGCGGTTTGTGGTAGTCTGTTCGCCCAATATTGACAAACACACATACACCCCACCACACACACACATACAAGGTTTACATCAGTGCGTGTGTTTCAATGCGCGGTGCAGATCGCAAATATTGCAAATTTGCACTACCTCTTTGAAAATAATGGTTCATGTCGTTTGTGTGTATGTGTGATTGGGAATAGTTGGCAAGAGAGTATATTGTCATTCAGTAGCGGATCCAGAGTGCAATTGGGGGGGGGGGGGAGGGGGGCTCAATTACATATGACTTACTAGGTAGCGTGTGAGGGTATGACTGGGGACTGAATTACATCTGACTAGAGATGCAAGAAAACGTTTTTATGCGTTTTTTGCAAAAATCGTGTTTTTAGGGGGGTTTTATAATTCGTTAGGGGTCCTCTATAATTATTATTATTAATAATTATCATTAATTACAGGCAAATCCAGTGGCATGGGAAGAATGCAAGCACTATTACCACCCTAAGGTGGCCCCATGTACCGGAAGCGCCCAAAAGATTCAGAGAGTTCGAAAAGAAAAAAGTCTAGAAAGAGAGTTGGAAAGAAAATAATAAATAAATAACAATAAATAATAAACCATCATCCGATAACAATCCATAATGTCACTCCGCCCACGTTCCTCAATAAATAATAACAATCAACAATAAATATGTGATTCAGTAAATAACAGCCATCGATAAATAAGAATAAATATTAATAAATAAGTAATAAATAACAATCAAGAACAATAAATATGATTCAATAAGAAACATCCAACAATAAATATAAATATGATTCAATAAGTAACAACAACACAAATGTATATGATTCAATAAACAACAACACCAATAAATATAATTCGATAAACAACAACAACAATGAATATGATTCAATAAACAGCAACAACAATAAATATGAAATTAGCCCCAATTGTCATCGGATGTTGGATTTTAGTACTGTTACGGGCCGGTTAGCTTGTAAAAGCAAACATTAAACGTAAAAGCAAAAAATGTATTAGAAGACGGGGGCATTGCAGACCCACGCGAGCCCACAAGACACCGCACACCGACACACTCCACGACGCTCACACAATGACCCCCCGAAACATGACGCCACCACGTGGCACGCGCAGTCAGCAAACCGAACAATCCACCATTCAAACGGACGCTCATACAGCACCTACACTCACACTCATACAAAATAGGCATTCATACAAAATTTCGAGCACTAATCTATCACAAGTATATAGAAATGAGTTTAATTAATGTTTTATACATCTTTACCTGTCTTATCTCAAAGATAATTTAAGAATAGTATAAATAACAAAAATATGTATCAATAAATATCCCAGGAGACTGTTTGAAAGTGCATCCGGATCCGGTGGTTTAGATTTTTTTCATTGAGAAAACCCATGTTTTTCTAAAGATGGTTTTAATGATTTGGATATTTGAAATATTTTGTCAGCAGAAAAAAAACAAATTCATTGAGTAATCATGTGTATTTATATAAAGAAACCATGTCTTTTTATGAAAAAATGCAATAATGTTTTTAAAACTCGTTCTAAATTCGTACAAATAATGTACAGATTCAGAAAATGTTGACAGCAGAACAAGACAAGTTAATTGGTTGGTCAAGTGTGTTTTTGACAAACGTTCATTTAAAATAACGCTTTTTGAATATAACAATGTTTTCTAAAACAGTATCTATGTAAGATATATTTGATTGATGTACGTTCAAATACCTTTTGTATAGCAAGTAGCCTGCTGGTACGTATAAGCGGCTGGTTCAACCACTTAACTTGAACTGTTCTTTTAAACCATGGTTTTTTTCAAAATATATTTTGTTGAAAAACTGTTTTCGTAGATGTAGAGATTGTGAAAAAATTGGCGGCAGATCAAGGAAAGTTGAACCAAATTAACTGTTTTTTTATTAGTAACCTGTTTTTAGAACTGGTTTTATGGATGATGGGTTCTTTGATGTAGTTATTTGTGTTCAAATACCTTTTTGTAGATCAAATATATTTCCTCAGTCGTTTTTTTCCTACACGAAAATATTGCCCGATTTTCTGGTCAGGACTGCCACTCTGATGCTATCCGCTTTTATTCGTTTCATTAGGGATTAGGGATTTTGTTCATTAGGGATTTCGTTTCATTAGGGATTCGTTTCATTAGTCTCATTAGGGACACTAAGATTGTGTGTATATTTGTAGTCTTTGTGTAAATATTTGCAGTTTTTGTACTTTTATATTTGCAAATAATCGATCTGTTGAATAAAATGATGAAAGCTTTTATAATCAACTTAGTTCATTACTGGGAGGAAAAAACTAATGTGTAGAAAAATTATGCCATATGTTGTTTTTATATAAAACAGTTTCAGTTTTTTAGCAAAAAAACGGTTCTCAAACCCTGCTTTCTTACACAATGATTAACTCTACAATTGAATGCAAAACTGTACTGTACCTGTACCGCACAGTACCGTGCAAACAATGATATTAGGGCTTTCAGACACATTATAACACTTTTATTGTGCAAATTTAATTATAATTCAATTTTATAGGGTCACTAATAGCATGAATAACTCATGTGTTGATAAAAATAATTAATTTAACATCCCAAATATATCATTTTCATAATTGGAGCTATTTGCATGACTCTTAAAAAACGTGTTTTTGTTGGAGGTTTTTTGGCAAAAAAACTCTTTTTTTAAAACATCGTCTTTTTAGGTCGCAACTCTACATATGACTGACTAGGTAGCGTGTGAGGGCTATGACTTGGGACATTTTTCAATGATATATTGACACATTTACACACACACACACACACACAATAATGTTGTAATATGTTTTGCGATATTGCCTCTATCAACTAATTCTACAGAAAGATAGTTTTTCTTGATCTCTTCTAGTGAATCGTTTTGGTTATGAGCTGATGGAGAGATTTTGGAGAGTCTCAGCCCCCTGAGCCTCCTTTCTGGATCCGCCAGTTTTGTCATTTTTCGACATATGGGGTTATAGTATGTACCGCATACATCTGTGCACTTATTAACTTTGCTACGAACTGTCAACAATGAGCTAATGCCGATCACTATTCTTCTTGTCTGCTGTTGATTCCTTTTATTTTAGTTTTTAATTTGGTTTTCTTTGTGGGAAAACTATGGACTACACTCACACATATTTCAAAGGACATGCAACCAAAGACCATCTACCATTTCTTCCATAGCGCTTTTATCTGCATTCCCAGCTATATAACTCATGCTTTTCTATGGGATTATGATGTGTCGCAATCTCGCTGTCAGCACATATCATCAGTGCACGTTCACATGAGCGTGTTGCAATGTGTTTCAGCGAGCCACCGACCTCTACCTGCACCTGACTGTCGGCTCAGTCTTCACACAGGGACAAAAAGAGTACAGGATACACACACAGAGCGAGAGAGTGTGTGTGTATGTGTGTTTGAGTGTTGGTTACGGCAATGGGTGGCGACCATCGCACGTTGTGTCCTCGTCTGGCCGACTACCTAGTGATCGTGGGCAGTCGCTGTGCCGGCCGGCGCCCCCCACCGAGCGCCAGCGGTGGGGAGGGGCAGACGGGGGGCAGTTGCGTGCAAACCCCCGAGCTGCTGCGACGCTATCCGCCCGACGAGCACGCCGACTTTGTGCTGCCGCTGGATGTGGTCAGCTTCTGTCAGCCGGAGGGTTGTGTCACGGTCAAGTCGAAAAAGACGGCGCGCAGTGAGGACAACACGTTTGTGTTTGCGCTCACCGACAAAGACAGTGGTCAGTAAATACGTCACACTCACAACTCATCACATGTGTGTGTTGTGTGTGTATCTCTGTACTTGTTTGGGTGTGTGTGTGTTTGTATGTGTATTCTTGTGAGCGTGTGTGTGTGTGCGCGTGTCAACTTGTTTGTGTATCTGTGTGTTTGTGTTCATTTTCATTTGTGTTGTTTATATATATATATATATATATATATATATATATATATATATATATATATATATATATATAATTATGTTCATGATTGTGCGTTTGTGTATTTTCAAACTTGGGTTTATGTGTCTGCATGATTGTGTATGTCCATATATGCATTTGTATGTGCATGTATATGTATGTGTCATTGTGTGTGTACGTGTGTGTGCGTGTGTCTGTCTGTGTGTGCAGCCAAGACACGCTACGGTGTGTGTATCAACTTTTACCGGCCGATTTGTCGCGCGGCGGGGCGTCGTGCCAGCAGTCGTGATACCGGCGTCTGCAAGCGATCCGCTCACAAACAAACGCTCACCAAGCGAGACTCTTGGCGCAAAAGCCTCGACCGCTCCACCGACTCAGCCTTCTCCAGGTACTTCAGTCCGCTTGTAAGCCGTCTGTTGTTGACGTGCGAACTCTTTGCTGCCAATTGATCCCCCGTGCTCAGGAGCCGTGTGCGAAAACAACTCGACACTGGCTGTTTGTGTTCAGAGTGAGTGTGTGCTCGTTGGGCTCAATGTATAAATGATATGAATGCCATTGATGTGTGTGTATGTGTATGTATGCGTGTTTGCGACAGCGATCATAAATCGGCCGCGCTTGCGTCGGATTCTGAGCGCGACGCGTCTTATTGCCGCATCGAGCCGGATCCGTCTGCCACCGGCGCGGCCGCCACACTGTCTCCTTCGGCGCCCGACCGGTCGGCGTCTCCCAGCATCCAGCAGCGGCGGCCGGACGCACGCTCGTCCAGTCCGCCGCCCACTCGCGCCGTGCGTAAGAAGCAGGTGAGTCGCCTCGTATAATGCGACCAACAGCCGATGTTTGCCGCTTTCACAGGCGATGTCGCAGTTAGCCAAGCATTAGTCGAATATCGCCTGCCGATTGTTGTCGGTTGTGTTGTGCTTGAATTCTGTTGGATTTGGTTCTATAAGCGGAGTGAGTTGCTTTTTATATATATTTTATATATTTATATTTATATCCATTTGTCAACTTCTTTGATGATTTTTTATCCACAATATTCTCACGTGAATTATTCAATATCTTTTGAATGTAGTATGGTGCTTGTTCCGATATGTCTCAATATGTTCAATTGTGTGTCTGTGTGTATATCTGTATGTATGTATATATATTGTACAACTACATAATACTCTTTTGGATGTCTAATTATCAGCCTGGCGTTATCGATTTTTGATCGATAGGCTGTGTTGTACTGGCACTATGCAATCTGTGTTCGCGTATTGTTTCTGCTTGCCTGTAATATTTCTCTCAAATCATGTTGTTCCACCGTAAGACTGTGTGTATGTGTCCTTGTTTGAAACCTGTCAATACTTTTTTTACAAAGGTGACAGCGCCACAGTGGCGGCGCCAGGATTTGCATCCGGTGGTGGCTAAAGGGAGGCTAAAAAAAAAAGATCCGGGAGTTTGGCAAAACATGAGAAATTACACTCGAAATGTACATAGCCGGGATTTTTTTGGTGGGGGGGGCTTGGCAAATTTTTGGGGGCTGCATCCCCTCCAAGCCCCCACCCCCTTGACACCGCCACTGGGAGGCGGAAATATATTCATGTCTTTATATATATATATATATATATCTATATAAAAGAGATCCTCTGTCTGTGTGTTTGTCTGTCCCACCCTCCTTGGTCACATTTTCAGCAAGCTGCTACTCGGTAACCACTTAATGTACCCGCCAACAATTTATACCATTACGCTGGAAATTTTCTTGTCTACACGATAGGATAAATTTAAAATTTTAAAAATGAAACCAAAAAAAGTTATCGCGGTGAAAAGACAAAATAAAGAGTATACAATACGGTATACAAAATACGGTATACAATACGGTATAATTTGTAATTTTCCAAAGTGTATCTGAAGGGAGTTACGGTAATTTCACCGTGTAGAATGAATTCATATACAAAACTAATGGATTTGACTTCAATAACCAGAACGGATGGTGTTCGAGTTCTGACTTATTCCGCACGTCGGCCGGGTTTAAATATGAGGCGGGCTGAGTGAAAATATTTTGTCAAAATAAAATTAAAAATAATGAAATTTACACTTTTTAATTGATTAAGGTTTTTATGAGTTTGCCTTATTTATTTTAAATTTGCAATATTTTTATGAATTGCTCCGCACAACGGGCGGGTTTTAATGCTAGTATATATATATGTGTGTGTGTGTGTGTGTATGTACGTCAGCGGAGCAAACACCATACACTGACCTCGCTGTGCCTCATTTCGCATCACGCGCTATTCTCGGCGTTCCGTCAGTGTCTGCTTCTTCTGCGCAAGCTGATTGACGCGTGCAACGAGAATGCCTCGCCGCGGCGTGTCGGCGCGTCACGCACCAATCAACGGTACTTGACTGACTGTCACAACCACTGCGGGGTCACCACCGGGGTCACGGGTCACGCCCCTCGTGCAACTGGCAAACATGACACTGTTTGATGAGAAAATAGCACACGCATACTCGTGATATACGTTCATGCTTATTGTAGCATAAGAGACACAGCAATATAGTATTGTTTGTATGTTTGTGTGTGTGTGTGCGTGTGTTTGTATGTGTGCGTGTGTTTGTGTGAGCGTGTGTGTGTTCTATAGTGTTTAATGAATAAATGCATATAAATGTATTTGTGTGTGTGCGTGTGTGTGTGACTGTGTGTGTACCTTCTTGGGTGTGTGTTCTATAGTGTTCAATGCATAAATGCATATAAATGTATTTGTATGCGCGTGTGTGTGCTATAGTGTTCAATAAATATATGTATTTGTGTGTATGTGTGTGTGTATGTGTGTGTGTATGTGTGTGTGTGTTAGAGAGACGATCTGGTCAGTGTTGACGTGTAGCAGTGAGGACCACCTGCCATCGATCTTGATGCATGACGTGCGCGAGATTGAGACGTGGATCTTGCGACTACTGTCGGCGCCTGTACCTGTGCCAGGCAAAACACGAATCGAGGTGGGCGGCGATACTTGACTTTATACTCGATTTTGTCACGTAGTTTCAATGTGCTTCGTAGCGCAGTTGGATAACCCGACTATGCACGAAAAATTTGCGGGTTCGAATCTGCGCCAGGGTCTATCAGCTGTGTCCGCTTTGAGATTATCAACTGCGTAATGTAATGTTGTTTTACAATTAGTCCAAATATGTCCAAAGTCAACTCTGCATCGGATTCATGAGAAACTCTATGCATGAAAACATATCCACAACTAATCTGGTTTATCTACATATAAGTAATACGTCTATACAACCTACAGATACTCTTGTTTGTGCTTCTGTCGTTTGTCATACTAATTCTTTTGTGAAGATTAGAATGAAATCCCAGGAATTAATCAGCAATGAAAACCGTCATCCAATGTATGCTCGTAACCTACGCATGACCTACTGGAAAATCTAATTAATGCGTATTCCGAGTGGGCCGTTGTGTGTGTATGTATGTCTGCGTGTCTGTATGTATGTGTGTGTGTATGCTTGAGTGTGCACGCGAAATTAGCGGCAGTCACTCGGCAGTTAATGAGGACGTAATGAATGTGTTGCTATCCCGGCTAGAGCCAGCAGAGAGACGATTTCGTTGGATGACATTATTGAGCGTAATGTGAATGGTCTGACAACACAACTGTGAGTGTGTGTGTGTGTGTGTAGTGTTTTTGTCTGTGTATGTGGGGTAGGAGGTAGAGGAAAAGCGAGCTTGTTGTCATTGATGTTGAATATATTACGTTCTATGCGGGCTGTATTGATCATAATGAGGTCGTCTTCTAATTAAATACAAACACACATACACACACAATATTTTTTCCTCCATACAGGTGAAATTGTGTGAGTGTGTGAGCATGCCAAATTATGGTTTGTTATGCGTTACACATGCAATATTCGACATTGTGTTATTGATTGCATGATGAAATTGGCCCGGCAAGTCAATGATTGGATCATATGTTGCCTGTTGATTACTTGTGCCATGAAATATGCGTTCGTTAGTTATTGCAGCGGCCATAAAAATGAGATATGAAACGAATATGTCCTGTCATACTACATTGTGCATAAGTCCGAAATTCTTGACGTTTTAGTCATTATTTCTCGCTTTGCTCGTGTAGATGGAGCTGTTGTCGCCGGATTTGCAGCGGCCTCTGTCGCTGGCATTGCCTGATCACACGCGTCTGCCGCTCATCGACTTCCCGCTGCACCTGCCGCTCGAACTGCTGGGCGTCGAGAGCTGTTTGCGCGTGCTGTCGCTCATTGTGCTCGAGTACAAGGTGCCGGTCTCTCCTTGCTGGTCTTGTCCCGCGGAACCCACCGTGTTGCGTGTGTACTACATTTTGCACGTATAGACTCCGCCCACTGGATCCGCCCCGGCGTTCCGAGATGGTTGCAATGTATGGATGCCAATCTGACGATAATTACATAATATGCCGTACTCAAGCGAGTGCCAATACCGCAGTGCATCATGCTTCAGATATCTCCTCGCTCGAATTCCTCATCCCGGCCGGTGGAGATACGTGGAAATGTGCTTTACCCCGCACCCTTCCCGTCTGCGTTGCATTTCTGGTGGCACTCTTTTAAATCTGTTTTATTTTTATTATTTTATATATGGTATGATTTTATCATCTGAGCAACGCTGAGTCATTGGTGTGCAGTAGGATCCAGTGGCGAGGATATAGCTACCCAATCACGGCGCCATTTCCTTGAATAACGTTCTCTACAGTCAAACAAACATTCATAAAAATTCATTCATTCGAACAAACATTCGCCGAGCTGATTGGTCAATTTTTCCAACGTTCTCTGACACTGTCGGGCGTGTATGTATGCGCGTGTGTTGGCGTCGTGCAGGTGCTGATTCAGTCGCGCGACTACAACGCACTGACCATGTGCGTGATGGCATTTGTGGCGCTCATCTACCCGCTCGAGTACATGTTCCCCGTGATTCCCATGCTGCCCACGTGCATGCAGTCGGCCGAGCAGCTGCTGCTGGCGCCCACGCCCTTCATCATCGGCGTGCCGGCCAGCTTTCTGCTCTACAAAAAACACTTCAGGTTGGTCAACAGCAAGAAGAGCCGTATTTGATGTAGTGGCCAAATTATCATGATGCTATGACAGAAAGGAAAGACGAAATACAATATTTATACTAGGTGATACATTTGTCAAAATGGTTTAAGACATGGTGGCCTATCAGTATAACATTACAATAGCGAATGTTTATCATTGCTCACAATTTTTGGCAGAAAAGTGAGTCGAACAAGTTGACAGTTGGAACATATGAACGTACTTTTCGTATATTTCTAGCTTTATTTTATCCACTGACGTATGCGCCTATCTATTGTGCGTTCCTAAGTATACTAACTGTTTATCGGCGCATTCGTGGCATGTACGACTGCTTGCGTGTGCGTGGATATCTTATGCGCACTTATATTGATGTAACCTGCTACAAGTGATGGTGTAGTCTGATATGAGTATGTATGTGCGTGTGTGTGTATGTGCTACTAGACTACCCGACGATGTGTGGCTGGTGGACCTGGACAGCAACAAGATTGTGTCCCCCAATGGGGCTGAACCCCCTCCAGCCATGCCGGAGCCTGACGCGACCGTGTTGCGGAACCACTTGCGTCAGGTCAGCACATGGCTTCAAGCTACACACCACCGTACACCTGCTATGTGTCAAATATTATAACTTGTTTGTGCTATTAAGCTTTAGAAGAGCATGAAAAGTGGTGTAAAATAAGATGAATTTAAACGATTTTCATGGAGGTTTATTTACTTTATACCAACTAGAAAATTTGGCCGACATTTATTCAACACTGACGGTGAACGTATATTTCGGTTTGTTTCATTCATATTACACTTTGACGCTTAGCGCTGCGTTAAATCTCAGTTGATCTCGATTGATCTGGAGTGATTCTATCATTCAATCATTTTTTATCCTGATTGAAATAGGCCTATCAGAATTTATTTCAGTTTTAGTGTATAACACCGGCCGGTTTGTTTGCTGGTCACAACGAATTTTAATTAACGGTTTTAAATTCATACGTGTATTGATATTACTGGTCAAGGTCACATCGTTTGGAGCAAAACATTTACATTGTCACGTGTCGTCTCATTAGTTAGTTTATTATTTGGGCTGTGTGTTGGCTGTGCTAATGAGGTGGATTCGCGGGTGTTCACCGCCTGTCTCACCATGCATTGACTTTGTGCAGGCTATGACCACTATGGACAACGTGACGGTAAATTGATTTCTCTCTTTTGTGGATGTCGAATGCTAGAGTTGCCAGATGTGATAGAGTAATAGAGTTGCCAGGTAGATTCGCTACACACACAGCTATTGGCTGCGAAGGATGTGAAAATGAAGAATTTACACGAGAGCATGTGCAAACCGTTGTGTAGAGCTTTGGACTCACCATTGATCACGTTGATTGGAAACCAGCTAGTAGTGATTGCATTACCGTAGTTCATTGAGCATGCAAAATTTAAACGTCGGTGCGAGTAATTTTGTTACTCAGCTTCCATAAACACGACTTCTAATTCAGTCGTTATGACATGTGAACTAACGAAATCAACTAACGAATCGATTCGATTTAATACGATTCGATACAAACTTTATTATGATTTAAAAAGGTGAAGCGCATGTATCAGTGGCGGCACCAAGTGGTGTTTGGGGGACGGAACCCTCCTCAAAGACGTGCCGAACTCTCCCTGAGCCCACCAAATATTCTAACCATGAACATTTTGAGTGTAGTTTCTCATGTTTTGTAGTATGACTTCTTTTCCCCAGTCATGCCCGCTTTTTGGAGCCTGTCTTTGTTCTTTTTGGAAAATCCTTCAAGTGTCCGGAGTTTGTATAGCTTTTAGTTAAATCCGATATGTTCCATCTGCGAGTGTATAAAAGCATGGTCTGTGGCTAAAAACTCAATGGAAACATTTAGCATTCACCTCTATAAGGTCGGTTTTCAATAAAAATGTCATTTTTGAATACATGCTCAATTTTTCGCGCGTGCACAAGTGTCCTCATTTTGTACATTCTGAATATGATCATCGCATGTTTCGCCAAGCCCCGCATCTTTTTACATATTCCTCTCTCAGCCCCCCCCCCCATCCGGAATTTTTTTGGCGCCGCCGCTAACATGCATATAAAATTGACTGGCTATGGTAATAATATGAACTTAATTTTAATGTTTATATTTGAACATGAAACTGTATTTGCATGGCAATTTTTTTTAGCATAAACAAGTTGAATTCTTAGCCTCATGTTTGGCGGCAAACGCTATCGTTTCAACCGAGTTGTTCTGCTTAGGGCTGAACGTTCTGTTCAAGAACTATTTAGAACTAGTCATTGAAATTCGTATGAGTGTTACATGCTGTGAACAAATAGTCAGGAAAAATGTTGTTTAAATATTATTTCTGAATGATTAATAATTATTCATATGTCTAATTTTATTTTGCACTAACTTTGTCCCAGTTTAATCACAGTTTTAGTGCCAACTAACAATGATCGTGCTTTAAAACAATTATCCACTTATATATTGATGTGTGAGTGGTGAGGTGCTAAAGTGTAATTTGGTATTTTAATAGGCTTCTGGTACGATATTATCTAGAAGCTATACATTGAAATAAGAAAACCACGGTTGAATAACATGTGATGTCAACTTGTGCACGGCTTGTATTCTCTATAAAATGGCTTGCAGGCGCACGTCATACACATACACATACACACACACGCACGCATACACGTAATCATACGCATGCTATTCGTTCTTGCACAAGAGTGACGCCGGACTATTTTGTGGCAGCAGGCTTTGGGCAGTATGTCTGCCACAGCACAGCCCATCAAGAACCTGGACCAGCTTCCTGTCGAGTCAATGGCTGCTCTTCATGTAGCCGGCGGTGGCGGTATGCACTATACTGGCGCCGGCCCAGCTCTTATCTACGGCAACGATGTCGACAGCGTGGACATTGCCAGCCGCGTTGCCATGGTAACGCAGCACTGACACCACTTGAGAGATAGAGAGAGTGTAGTATGACGTCACGTCATATTACACTCACTGGCGGATCCAGAAGGGGGATCAGGGGTCTGAAGCCCCCTCCAAATGTTTCCATCAACTCCTCATAACCAAGAGGCTCACTAAAAGCGGTCAAGAAAAAATAGATTTCAGTGTAATTTTTTATATAAGCATGGTCTCAAAGACTGCATAATTGCGCATATACATGACTGATCGCCCCAAAATTCAGCCGCCCCCAAAATTAATTCAGCACCTCCCAAAATTGCACTCTGGATCCGCCACTGACTACACTGTGCTGTTTTGTGTACACAGCACTAATTGTGCCGGTATTCAGGAACAATTATATCAACAATAACAATTGTAAATTTAAATTTAAATTAATAATCTTCATTAATTAATTATCATTTTTTTGTTTTAGCGTAAGTTAGTAATAGTTGTATTTGTCCTTGTCTTGATTCCGCACACGATCGTGTGTGCGTATGCACATGTGTGTACGTGGGTGTGTGTGTGGATATGCGTGCTCGCCTGTGTGTGTGTGTATGTAGATTCGTTTTTTCAACTCGCAAAATCTGCTGGCCAATTTCACTGAACACACGCGCACACTGCGCTTGTACCCGCGGCCGGTTGTCGCCTTTCAGATCAACTCGTTTCTGCGGTCGCGACCTCGCTCGTCGCTGTTTCTCAGTCGTCTCGCCAGTTCACAGGTCCGTGGTCGTTATTTTGTTGCGTTGAAATACTCGGTGGTGATGGGATTTGAACCAGCTTGCACAACCTACGACGGTTTCCGCGTTGTTTACGCCGCTGGCACAATCTACAACAATGCAGCGATACATTGTGTTCAAATGGTTCACTCGAGTGCACAAATGCACTCGGTAGCAATTCATAACACCACAATTGCTATTAGGATAGTTTTTTTGTTGTTGGAAATTCTAGAAATATGCTGGAGAATGTATTGCTCGTTTTGAATGCCCATTTTGCCTTGTGTGTATCTTCCCTCTGGTGGCTTGAGGCTTACTCGGGCTGCTTGTGTGTGTGTGTGTGTGTGCGTGTGTGTGTATGTGTGTGTTGTTGGCAGGCCGTCGAATATCTGGCGGAATGGTCCCTGTCGCCTAGCAACGCGGCGTTTCTGCGCGTGCACACGGGAGTGTTTGATCCGACTCTAATAGGTGATTGGTCGCCACGCGCACACAACACCTTCATGTACATAAAAACACATACACACATACACACACACATACACACACACACACATATATATATATATATATATATATATATATATATATATATATATATATATATATATATATATATATATATATATAGACAGTGAAATGTGTTGCTTGTATTTGGAGTTGTTTTTTGTTCGTTGTTTGTGAATACGACGCCGATTGCCACTTGAGTGCCCAAATTTGTAGGCGTATAAGCGTTTGCAAAATATATCAGTTTTTGTATATGGAAAACAGTATTTCTTTTCAGACATTTTTACGATTTGTTATGCTTTCCTGCGGTCAGAAGTCTTTTGGTTCGCCATTGAGATTTGCTCCTGGCTTATGCAATAGGTGACAATGGCTTGCTGAGTTCTAGGTAGTAGAGTGACTCAGTCAAATGTATATATATATATATATATATATATATATATATATATATATACATTTTCTCACGCCCGTGCTCATGTCTAAACGTGTATATGTGTGCATGTGTGTGTGTGTGTGTGTGTGTGTGTGTGTGTGTGTGTGTATGTATGCGTGCATGTTAGGCGACAAGAGCAAGTGGTTCGCGCACCAGCTGGAGCCGGTGGTATTCACCGTGTGGCGTGACAGCGGCAGTGTGGCGGCGGCGGTGCGCGCGCTGTACCGCGCCGCCGACCAGCTGCCCACCGACGAGTCAGGCAGCGACTCGGACGGCGGTGGCGGCCGTGGAGGCGGAGGCCACTCCTCCTCGTGCTCTTCACCGCGCTCTCACGCTCGCTCTCGCAGCAGCAGCGGCAGCAGCAGTTCGTACTCGTCGCTGAGCGAGCTCGTCTCCGAGATGCACATATCAGACATGTCGCCAGGTGAGTACCAACGTCGTCACTGTCGATTATTTTCCAGGGAATGTGTTGCTTGTATTTGGAGTTGGTTTTTGTTCGTGGTTTGTGAATACGACGCCGATTGCCACTTTAATGCCCAAATTTGTAGGCGTATAAGCGTTTGCAAAATATATCAGTTTTTGTATATGGAAAACAGTATTTCTTTTCAGACATTTTTACGATTTGCTATGCTTTCCTGCGGTCAGAAGTCTTTTGGTTCGTCATTGAGATTTGCTCCTGGCTTATGCAATAGGTGACAATTGCTTGCTGAGTTCTAGGTAGTAGAGTGACTCAGTCTATTTCAACATAAACACTGGCTTGACGTCTGTCACACATTTGGCCGCGGGCGATTGCTTTTTGAACAGTGACCGAATAACATCGACTCGAGTTGTGCTTTATCCGTGGCTTTGTGGAGGTACTTACAGGCGTGGTTTGTGTGTGTGTGTGTGTGCGTGGCAGTGCATGTGGACGTGTGTGATGAGTCAGCCGGCGGAGTTTTGAGCGGCATCGACACCAAGGCGGTGTACACTCCTCCGAGCTCGCTGCTAATGCCGCAGCACATGTCCGACACCAGGAGCTCGTCACGTTCTTCATCGTCACGATCGTCCGTGTCCAGCCAGGACGCCGGAGAGAGCCAACATCACGATGAAGATGATGAACAGTGCTCTCAAGATCATTCAGTTTTCCCGATACAGGTGGGCGTCATTGTGCACGCATCTAATGCCGCGTTGGTGATGGGACATTGGTCCCCCTGAATGTCCAGATGGGAGTGTAGGGTAGCATGTATCACTCGTGCACGATTATAATGCATTATATTGTTGTTTGCTTGAGCACTCGCAGGAAACATGCACTTTTAAGCTATAAGATTAGATGACATATATGTCACAGGCTGTATATTATAAGTTTATCTAACCAGTAATGAATTGAGGCGCTGTTCATTGTCACGGTGAATTGTCGAAACACCAAGGTTCCCCTGCTTAAAAACTTAAAATTTCAATATACTTTAAATATTTCGTTCTTAATTGTAATGTTTGTGTATGTGTGTGTTTATCCGGCGTCGCCCCATTTTGTTTACATGCATTTTTTAACTTGTACGGAAAGTTCTAACGATGTCACACTGGCTGGCTGACTTGTATCATCATTGGAAAAATAGTAAAAAACTCGACTAAATCGCCTCAGTATTAACAATATCAAGAAAAATGAACTTATCACCAATTAACGTGGTTAACGCGGCTTGCTGGTCTTTGTCGACGTGACAGGAGGAAGACGACGCTCTGCAACGCAATGCATCGTCGAGCACGACCATGGATTCATCGTCGATTACGACGCTGTCGTCCGACGCAGCACTGGCGGCCTCCAGCATATTGCCGCAGGCAGATTCGCATATTGTCAGTGGTACAGTGTTTAACAGAGGAGCACTTAGCCTTTCTTTATAATGATAATAAATATATTAATAGGGCGTCTTCTGACATTGTATGTTACAAACAATATTACTTATTATTGTTATTATGTCTTGTTCGTTTGTTCCCACTTGCACTCGTGTTTATGCTACATTTGCAGGCTTAATTATGTGTGCATGTATATATTAATCCCTGTGTGTGTGTGTACTCAGCTATTTGTTTAGCACAGGAGATGAGCTATGATCGTGCTGTCCTGTCTCCAACCCACCCTCTAACTTATTTTCCTTGAAGTTCCCAGTATTTCACACTATCCAGTCTTTCTATAAATGCTCCTACGCTTTGAGCTCCTATAATATTCCCCCCTAACTGTTTGCAGACGTCAACACATGTGTTGACGTGTTGGTGTGTGTGTGTGTGTGTGTATGTATGTGTGTATGTATGGTTGTCACACAGTCGAGTGACAATCAGTGCGCTAGTGGCGAGCAGCGGCGCAGTGCTACCGAATCTGAATATTGCGAGACAATAGGCAGGCAACACTCGAAGCCTTCACTTTCTCGCGATCTTCTCTTGTCACAGGTGAACGAACACCAACAACATATATACGTGTATGTATGTATGTGTATGTGCGTGCCAGATGAATGGATGATTGATTTGACTAGATGACTGACTGTCGAATCACTAGATGAGTGATTTTACTCACCAATGTACTCTTTCATTACTGGCATTTAATATTCGCGTCAGCTCTATATGATGACATTCGTCCAATAATTTTAATATCACATCCTACTTGTGCTCTCTTTGAAGGACCCAGTAATGAGATATAGGTGTACCACACACATACATATGGAGTTTGGTGTGAGGCTAATTGACTTTGCTTCCTTGAAACTACGTTCTTGTCGTGTGCGTGTGTGTGTGTGTGTGTGTGTGTGTGTGTTTGGTCAGTTTAAATCGCAAGTCAGTGAGAAAATTGACGTGGTCAAACAGCAGTCAAGCGGTGATGAACTTCTGGAGCATGTTGACAAGGTGACAACGCCGGGTTTGAGTACACTGACATAATCACACCAGGTGCCAGAGCCATTGCGAGGAATTATGCCCCCCCCCCGAAGGCAACACTTGGGGCCCCCATTATAAATAAATAAATCACCATATAATGAATGTATTTATTATACATAATCACATAATACAAGCTTAGGTGAAAATATCCGAGCAAAAAGTTAAAGGCTATACATAATAAATATGATAAATTTTAACATCATACACGAAGCAACGGGGCCCCTCAACATTCACCCCCCCCCCCGGCCGGGGGGTACGGGGGGCGGTTGCTACGGCTCTGCCAGGTGCCACGCGTGAATGATCCATTTGACCGAGTTTATCGAATTGCGTGCCAGGCTAATTCCGGGTAAATTTGAGCAATGCTATGTGATCTGGATGGATACTTTTATATTTGTCTCTATTTGTGTGCTTGCATATCTGTGTGTGCGTGCATGCGCGTGTGTGTCTGTGTTTCTACTTGTGTGTGTGTGTGTGTGTGTGTGTGTGTGTGTGTGTCTGTCGTTTTATTTGTGTATGAGTGCAGGCTCGTCGCGAGGCTAGCGAGTCGGTGCAGCGCGCGCAGCGTTCGGCCCGCCAGATGACCCAGTCGGCCAAGACAGCCAGCAAGTCGACGCTGGAGGATCTGTCGTTTGCTGGCCGCTCGGCTCTCGGAGACATCACCAAGAGCGCGCGCGATGCCGTCGGCAAGGCCCGCACTGGCCCACTGGCTGCAACGGCGGGAGGCACCAAGCAGGATGGTTGTCATGACGACGGCAATGGCGGCGGTGCGGGCCGGGATTTTTTCAGCAATGTCGGCAGCGAACTGACAGACATAGCTCAGCAGACGTCCAGTCTGTTCAGTGATTTTTTCGGTTAGTGGCGAGTTGGTGTCTCTATCCTGGCACATAATGAGCAAGTGACTTGTTGCTTATTAGCTGTATTGCGTGAGGTATTTAGAAAAGTAGACGCCAACAAGAAATAATCAGGGAATAGTTGGCTACGGCAACATAACAAGCACGCGGAATACAACGCTGAATTCACACTGTCAACAGAAATAAAATGTTATTCATTTGTACATGCACTCGCTTGATTTTCTCATGATTAGAACCATTAATGTTTGTGCATTTTTATGTATTTTCTGTGCCACTATCAGTGAACATTGTGATCGCGGTGTATTGCTTGGACTTCTAATGTGAGTTGCATAGGTAATGTTAGTCCCGTCATTTTGTCGTGTTTCTCATGTCGACTTGGCTGCGGTAGGCGGCTCGAAGAACGGATCGTCGACGGCAGCCAGCACGTCGGCGTCGACGATGTCGCATCGCTCATCGACCGGCGCCACCGCCCCTGCCGTGTCGCTGCCGGCGCCGTGCGTCAAGTCGACGGCCGGTGCATCAGGCCGTCCACAGCCTTTCGGACCGTTCTCCATGGGACGCCGCAGTCTCGCCGAGAAATCCTCGCTGATACGCCACAACAACAGTAACAACAACAACAACGGAGGCGGCAGCGGTAACAGTGGTGGGACTGGTAGAAGCGACGACAAACACTCTGTCAGTGTGTACGACCAGCGCAACAACACGGCAGCAGATAACCAGCTGTTTCTCAAAGCGGTCAGTATACTGTGCCGTTTGTGCGTCTCTCCTTTTCTCCTTGTGATTTCTCTCTTTATATGATCCCTATTTTCTGGTCCTATTTAGTGTGCGTACAACTGCAGCGCTGGCTTTTCTGGATAGTATGCTTAATTATTGAAGCGAACACATTTATCTATATAATTTCTCTATATCATCGGCCTCTGTCATGTTTCACTTTGTTGAGCATGTTGTTTTTATTCACACTCATGTGTGTGTGTGTGTGTCCGGTTGTAGGTGATCAAGCAAGTACTGGCCGGTGACGGTGTCGGCTGGCTCAAGCTGAACCGCGTGCGCAAGCTGATGGACGACGAGAACTATCGTAACCTGGTCGTATCGCGGCTTAACCACACGCTGGAACGGCGCGTCGCTCCCGACGACCACATCGACGACGTGTGCGTGTCACGGGCCACGTGGCGCGGCATGCTCAAGCTGCTGCAGGCCGTTGTGGGCGGGCTGGAGCACACGTGCGCCAATCAGGGCCTCGGCGGCATGGCGTCGGCGCTGCAGGTGCTTGAAATCGCTCACACGCACTACTGGAGCCGGGACGCGAGAGATACTGCGGCTGCAGCCGTTGCTACGATTGGCTGCGGCGGCGGTTCCGACGCGTCCAGTCCTTCATTTGGCAGTCGCGAGTTTCTGGCGACGGTGGCAGCGACAGACGGCTTGTCCGGCGGTGTTGGCGGCGGCGGCTGCATTGCACCGGCCTCGGCGCAGCAGCTGGCGGCGCGCGGCTCTCTGTCGCCACGTCTCACAATCACGCCCGACCAGTCGCGCAAGTCGTCGACGGCGTCCGCGCTCAGCGACTGTGTTGGCGGCGGCGGCGGCGCTGGAGGTCTGGTTCACGACACGCTACACACGACCGACGAGGACGTGTCGGCCGGCGGCAGCGGCGACATGCTGCGAGACTTGCTCGTGCGCAAGAGACGACTGCTGACCGAGCGGCTGGCGTCACAGGAGCTGCCGGACGCCGACGTGTCCCCCGGCGCGGTGGCAGGCGGTGGCGGCAGCGGCGTGTCGTGCAGCGGCAGCGAGACGGGAAGCATCATCACCAATGTCAGCTACCTGAAGGCGCGCCTGCAGCAGAGTATGCGCTCGACTGTGAGCGACTCGGAACTGGACGGAGGTGGCGGCGGCAGCGGCGGTGCGTTGTCACGCGGTCGCACCTCGAGTGTGTGGTCGAGCAAGTCGTCGCTGAGCGCCGGACTGCGCTACCACGCCGGCAGCATCGTCAGCACGTCGACGTTGTCGTCCGAGTCGAACGCTCGTACTTATTTGTTTGAAGGTAGGAGGCGTTGGCATCGATCGGGTTATGTATTTTGGCAGAGGATCCGAGCGCGTGTAATAATACTAGTAGCAATAATGATAGCGTATGTTGTGATCACACAAGTGAGTTTCATTGCAATAGATAATGCACACTTGATAAGCGTATAACTTGACGACTCAATAATGATTTCATGATAGGCTCTGTAAGCTGATAACCACCGATAATTATCATCAGATGGATCTGCATTTTTATCTCAAGTGCTTTTATTTCGAATTGGTTAGCTTTAAGGTGTTGAAATCTTTAGTCCTCCATTTTATTTGTTGTATAGTTAATTGTATTTTGGGATTGTATCGTACTGCATGTACTGATATGACATTCTGTCAAAATATATAGTCTGAGTGTGAGTGTGATCGTTGGCACGTGCAGGTCTGCTGGTCAAGGAGCGATCGCCGATCTGGGATCAGATGCAGTTCTGGGAGGATGTTTTTCTCGACGCGGTCGCCCAGGAGCGCGACATGGTCGGCATGGACCAGGGCTCCAGCGAGATGATGGAACGGTCAGTTGATTGTGTAAACATGTATATTGTATATATATATATATATATATATATATATATATATATATATATATATATATATATGTGTGTGTGTGTGTGTGTGTGTAGTGTCTATATTAAAGTGGGCGACCGCTGCCCTGGCATTTAATAGCTACAACATATTTGAATTGTAAGATCAATGTTTTCATCAGAGAATGAAGTGAACCTCACACAAAGAGGGAATGCATGCTAGAATTGGTTTGAACACACAATATTTGGTCGCGTGTTGAGTTTATGCAGGTTCAAATCAGTTGGGCTGTCACTGGCGCACGCCACTTTGCCGTGGGTTAATCAACAGACGGACTATCCCACGGATTAATCAACAGATTATAATCTGTTGATTTTTGTGCTTTGTCAGTTGATTTGTTTTCAGTATGCTGTTTCACTGTTTTACTTTGCGTTAATTGTCCTGATCAGCAGCGTCGAATTGTCGATATTTGTGAGATTTTGTGCGAATGCATGCGTTCATATTCTACATCATGAATGACCGGTTTCAGTGGTTTCACTGTCCACACACGCGCACAATAAAAAGCGACAGACTAACATTGCATTTGCAAGAGACACTGAACGAATGCTGCTTTTATTGCAGGTACAATTCGCTGTCGGAGACGGAACGCAAACGACTGGAGCACGACGAGGATCGTTTGTTGTCGGTCATTCTCTACAACATGATCGCCTTCATGATCATGGTGCGCGTCAACAAGCAGGAGACGAAGAAGAAGTGTCGCCGTCTGCTCGGCAAGACGCACATAGGGCTTGTGTACAGTCAGGAGATCAACGAACTGCTCGATCAAATTGATCATCTCGTGAGTAATACCAACTGGATCTTACCGCTACATTGAACTTCTATGTAC